>JACAGA010000005.1:16036359-16253345 GCA_029231665.1 Morus indica | reverse complement strand
AAATCTGCTATATTATTATTGATGAAAAGTGTGGTATTTATATATACCGATACAGCTTGAATAAGGAAACGTAAATTAACTAAAATAAGGAAACTAACTAAAATAGGAAACTAGCTAAGAATAAGGAAACTTAAATAATAGTAAATGTTTCCTAACATGCCCCCTCAAGATGGTGTGCTACAAGCTAAACCAATCTTGTCACAAATATGAAGAAGACGAGGACGAGGCAGAGACTTGGTTAAAGCATCAGCAAGCTGTTCTCCAGCAGAAACATGAACCACACGAAGAAATGAGGTCTGCACTAACTCTCGAACAAAGTGATAGTCAATGGCTAGATGTTTCATACGCGAATGAAAAACCGGGTTAGCAGAAAGGTATGTAGCGCCAAGGTTATCAGAATAAATGGTTGGTGTGGCAGAAACCTGAATATTCAACTCATCTAGAAGGATCTTGATCCACTGAATTTCAGCAGCAGCAGAGGCAATGGCACGGTATTCGGCCTCAGTAGAAGAGCGAGCAACAGTGCGTTGTTTAGTAGATCGCCATGAGATTGGGTTTGCACCTAAAAACATTACATATGCACTTGTAGAGGTGCGATCATCAACATTACCAGCCCAATCTGCATCGGAGTAACCATGAAGAGTCATAGGAGAAGATCTTTGCAGGCGAATTCCAAGGTGCCGAGTACCATTCAAATACCGCAGAAGACGCTTCACGGCACCCCAGTGATGTTCTGATGGCCTATGCATAAACTGAGAGAGTTTGTTGACAGCAAAGGAGATATCCGGTCGAGTCATACGGAGGTGTTGGAGACCGCCAACAACCTGACGATACAAAGTAGAATCAACCGGATTTGCACCATCATGAAGCAAAAGAGACATGCCAACTGCAAGGGGTGTGGAGACAGGCTTGGAATCAAGCATATTATGTCTCTGCAACAGATCAACTACATACTTGTGCTGAGATAGAAGGACACCATCAGATGTCGGAATGACTTCAACACCACAGAAAAAGGAGAGCTGCCCAAGGTCGTTGGTGGAAAATCTGGAGTCAAGCTGTGTAATAATCCGTGCAATGGTCTGAGAGTCACTGCCTGTGACGAGAAGATCATCAACATAGACCAGAAAATAAATGATAGTTGAACCCCGGGATAGTATGAACAAGGATGTATCAGCACGAGAAGTGATAAAGCCAAGAGAGAGAAGAAAAGATCTTAGCCCTTGGTACCACGCTCGCGGAGCTTGTTTCAGACCATATAGAGCTTTCTGCAAACGACAGACATGATTCGGAAATATCGGATTACGCATGCCGGAAGGTTGTGCCATGTACACCTCCTCAGTAAGATGACCATTAAGAAAGGCATTATTAACATCAAGCTGGCGAACATCCCACCTGTTATGGAGAGCAATACTTAAGACAGTGCGAACAGTTACCGGATTAATCACATGACTGAAAGTCTCATGAAAATCAACACCCGGACGTTGATGAAAACCTTTAGCCACAAGACGCGCCTTAAAGCGCTCAATGGTACCATCTGGTCTACGTTTGATACGAAAAACCCACTTATTACCGACAAGATTCTGTTGTGGGTCGGGAGGAACTAACACCCAAGTATTGTTGCGCTGAAGAGCATCAAATTCGTCTTTCATGGCTTGATGCCATTTGGGATGTCGGAGGGCTTGAGCAACTGTAGCAGGTTCATTGTCATCAAGCAGTGAAGTATGAAGACCATACTTCGGATTAGGCTTAATAATGGAGTTCTTAAGCCTTGTAGTCATAGGATGAACATTGGTGGTAGCAGGGGCCTGTGGAGACCGAGGCTGTGCCGGTATTTGGTCTGAATCCGGAGATGGTGTAGGAGTCGGGCGTGAACCCTTGGAGTCCAAGTCTAGACATGGGGACCGCACGGGACAGGAGTCCGGTGGAGCTATGTTGGTAGGAAGAGGTGATGATGTCCGCACGGGACTAGAGGGCAATGTAGTGGTGGCCAGTGGCGCAGGATCTTTGCAAGGAGGTAATGACAGCAGTGGTAGCCAAGATGAAGCCGTGATCAGAGAGTCAGCAGGGTCGAAAGAAGGTGGGGAAGACTCAGAGAACGGAAAGTTATGTTCAACAAACCGGACATGACGAGAGATAAAGATCTTGTGAAGAGAAAGATCATAACAAATAAAAGCACACTGAGTAAGAGAGTAACCAAGAAAAACACAGGCACTAGACCGTGGATCAAGTTTATGATTAGCGTATGGGCGAAGCCATGGAAAGCAAAGACAACCAAAGACACGAAGATTCTTAGGGTTGGACTGTTTCTGAAAGAGACACTCAAAGGAAGAACGAGACTGTAGATTTTCTTTAGGCATACGATTGATAAGATAAACCGCTGCAGCAAAGGAGAAAGACCAGAATTTAAGCGGAAGAGATGCATGATGAAGAAGAGAAAGACCAGTTTCAACAATATGACGATGCCGACGCTCAGAATATCCATTGTGCTCAGGAGTGTGGGGAGGTGTTGTAAGATAAGTAATACCATTATCAGAGAGAAACTGGCGTAGAGCTGTATACTCCCCCCCGTTATCAGAATACAAGGGTTTGATAGGAAGAGAAAAATATTTTTCGACAAGTCGTTTGAAATTGACAAAGGTGGCATGAACATCTGACTTGCGAGAGAGCGGATAGAACCAAATATACTTTGTAAAATGGTCAACAAAGATGACATAGTATTTGTATCCATCAAGAGAATAAACAGGAGAGGTCCAGACATCCGAATAAATAAGTTCAAGAGGAGAGGAGGAAGAGACAGAAGAAGTCGAAAAAGGGAGCTTATGACTTTTATTAATATGACAAGAAGTACAATGGAATTTAAGAAATTGAGAATGCGAAACAGAAATTCCTAACGATAACAACTGGTTCCTAAAAATTTTAACTGAGGGATGTCCGAAGCGACTGTGCCATATTGAAAGTAAGGAAGACGACGAATGGGTTGAACTGAGGGCAGAAAGTCTAGGATTTGAGGCCGACAGGTGAGAGGAAGATTTTGGCCAAAGATAGACTCCATCTTTACGCTGTCCAGTGACTAGAATTACCCCCGTGTGACGATCCTGCACCTGGAAACAATCATCAAAGAAGAGAACAGTGACCTCATTAGTAGCGCAGAGAGCGGAGACTGAAATCAAATTTAAAGACATGGAGGGAACATGTAAAACATTGGTGAGATGAAGAGAAGCTTGCAATGTCGGAAGTTCCAAAGAACCCGTATTTTGAATGGGAAGACAAGTACCATCACCAATAACCACTGTATCAGACTCAGTGTAGGGTTGATGAAGCGAGAGATTGGCCAAATCAGTGGTGACATGATGAGAAGCACCGGAATCCACAACCCAGTCCGATGAAGAGCCCGGTGTGGGATAGTGTGTTGCAGTATTCACTCTCGGAGGGCCACGAGGCGGTGCAGGAATAGAGTCCCATATCTGGGAGGGCACGAGGCGACATTGGCGAGCAGAGTGACCAACTTTGCCGCATACCTGACACTTCCCTTGATAGCCACAGCCAGCGAAAGATGATGGAGGTGGCGGACGTGGGGTCCAATGCTGTGATGGCCGAGGAGAGTAAAAGTGGGCCGAGTGATGTTGTTGTTGTGGCTGATATTGGTGCTGCTGTGGTCGATTGAAAGATCGATTTCCACCATTGTTGGGCCGGTTAGAGCCCGATTGACCCGGAGCGACAAGGGCTGTTGCCGGTTGTGCCGAGGGTGAGGTGATCGGTATTTTTAGTTGAGCCTCAGTGTGAAGCAGTTTCTCAAACAGTTCATCAAAGTCAATTGGAGATTCCCGCGCCTGAATGGCACTAGAGAGATGCTTGTAAGAGTCATCAAGACCATTGAGAATCCGAATTGATAATTCGTCAAAATCAACAGGTTAACCCATGAGAGCAAGAGAATCAATACATGATTGAATTTCCTGCATATATTCAGTGATGGAGCGAGATCCTTTCACCGGATTGGCGAGTTTACCCCGGAATTCCATAATTCTTCCGCGCGAAGGCGAGGCATAAGTTTTCTCAAGAGATTTCCACGCCTCAAAGGATGTTTTCTTTGCTGCAATAAAAGGAACAAGATTAGCAGAAAGAGAGCCAATGATGGCATTGAGAAGTAGTTTATCCTGATGAACCCACAAAGAATATGCCGGATTGGGTAATGGAATTGTTGAGTCTGGAGCAGTAACGGTGGTAGAGGGACATGGGTGAGAGCCGTCGACAAAGCCGTAAAGGTCATAACCAATCAAAAGAGAATCAAATTGTGCACGCCACGCACAATAATTTGTGGCAGTTAATTTTAGAGGCACTTGAGCCGTAACATTGATTGCAACCAAAGATGTTTGAAGATCAGAAGTGGTAGACAGAATTGGGCGAGTTGTGATGGTGGTGGAAGCCGCAAGGGCAGGGGAGTCAGCGATTTGATCGGTGAGATTGGTGGCCATGGAGTCGGAAACCGTAGGTGCAATTGCTGGCGGCGTGGTAGCCATTAGAGCAGCGGTTCAGCAGGGAGAAAAGGTGGCGTGAGCCTTAAGTGCTCTGATACCATGATAGGAAATCTGCTATATTATTATTGATGAAAAGTGTGGTATTTATATATACCGATACAGCTTGAATAAGGAAACGTAAATTAACTAAAATAAGGAAACTAACTAAAATAGGAAACTAGCTAAGAATAAGGAAACTTAAATAATAGTAAATGTTTCCTAACATAAAACACCTCATGCTTCCATACTGAATTCTTAAGCCAGTATGAGCATTCCAGTAGTCATGGTGAGCCCTCTATCGACAACAGTACGCCGATCGGTCTCGAGAGAGAGGTTAAGTTGGGGCGTGGTCATTAAGGTTAAGAAAAAGGTAAGAGAAACCACGGTGATTGTTAAGAACCCAATTCTCACAGTTCAATTTTCACACAAAAGAACAAGAATAGAAGACAATCAGAGTGGTTTTATTGATCATCACTAACACTAGCTCATAGAATTTTTAACGAAACTAAAAAAAAAGTAAAGAAAGCTTACGATATACTGGAGTATTTGAGAATTCCGGAGAGCTCCTAATTTTGATGGTATTTGAGAGACCACAAACTCTCCCTAATATGTCTTTTAAAACTCTTAAAATCACAACTTACCTCTAGTGAGCTATTAAGCCCTTTATTTATACTAATTCTTACTAACTTTATTAGTCCACTAACCAAACAAGTTTTCAAGTCATTAATGGATCCTAATAGTGAGTTTGGGAGGTGTGCAATGACTCTCTAGTGAGCTTCAACATCATCAAAGTGAGATGAACCGCTATAAATTATGCGTATTTTTACTCATGTTTTTCTCCTTCCATTCAATTTTATTATGCCTGGTAGCAAAGAATTAGAGCGTCTAACCTTTAATGAAAAGGAAGTTAAAGGACATAATGCTCAAGCAACTATTGAGTTATTTTTGGTGGCTGTTAGCTATAAACCAGATGAAGCAAAAGTTTAACAGTAGATTGAGTCGACAACCGTATCATATATTGGCCTACTCATGGTACTACTACTGACAAGGTGGTGTTAAGAGGGTATCGTTTAAATTTGTCAGTTTTTTCACTTCACATCCAAAATTCACCTACAAAAAATACAAATTACACAGAGACTCATAGCAAGATGTATGGTATTGTGTATTAAATGCCAAGAGAGCAGAAACGTGTCAGTAGTTGCAGTAAATTAGATAGGCAAGAATGATCCGATGGCTTAAAGACACCATCTCTTTCTGAATCTGCATTGCAGACAATTAAGTGCATACCTCCAGTTTTTGGGTCCCCTGCATAGTTTGTATATGGACCATCTCTCTCTCTCTCTCTCTCTCTCTCTCTCTCTCTCTCAGGCACAACACATTGTTTATCTGTATATATTGGTAATTGGTTAGGCTACAATTTGAGCAGTTGAGGCTAAGGCCAAGGCTTGCCCTAACCTCAAACCAACTCTATTATGGTTGAACTTGTTTCGTAGCTACTAGCTAGCTAAGTACATATACAAGATTGTACACTATACATGTATGCTGCCAAGTTGAGAAAAGAAAAATGTTGTCTTGTGTAATAGTGTACCATTGTTTTTGAATCATCATAGGTGAGATTTATAATTTTGTTAGACTCTAAATGACTTTGATACAATATAACAGTTAGGAAAGACGCAATGTTGTGGTGTCAATCGCAAGTACACGATATCGCTAACAAGTAATAAAGAGTGAGTTTAAAAGTGTCGTTCTCACGAGGATATTGTTAGTAACCGAATTGAATTCGGATGTAGAAGCGTGGTGGAGGGCGAATCAAGTATAACAAAAATTTTCACAAAACTTTTGAGATACTCTATAGATTATATTATTTATGCACCAATAAATTAATTATATTAATTTATACATCAAGAACTCAATTAGGAAAAATATCTGGAGACTGACTTGGATGATAACTTAAGTTCTTTGACCACAAACAATCCTTGCTCCAAAGCCTTGTGTTTAGAAAACTAAAGTCTTCCACGTCAATTCCTTGAATCTACATAGACGTGTGTGTGGGCACACTCGAGACAAATTAGGTTAGAACAAACACTCAAATTTCCACAAACACCAACGCATGCACGATGTGAAATTTTTTTCCTTCTCTCTCTCTTGGGAATTTCGGCCAGCCCCCAAAAAAGTTAGGTCAAAAAAATTGTCACCCACAATTTTTTATCATATCTTATTTATAGAGTAGAAGTCAAACTTTTAGAAGGAATCAAATCTTTATCTCCTATTTGAATTTTGAACAAAAATTCTCCTCTCCTTTTTCTCCTTGTGGCCGGCCAACTCTAGGATTTTCTATCCCTGTGTGTGGTGCCAATTCCAAATAGAGAAGGAAGAGAAAATCATCATTTATCCTATAGTCCAATTTTAATTCAAATTCAAATTTGAATTTAAGTCAAACTTAAATTAATTTGAATTCTAAATTGAACAACTTATCAAATAAGTTTACAATGATATATTTAAATTATGTTCATGATTCAAATTCAAATTTAAATAATCACATTATTTAAATAATAATTAATTCTCAATTAATTATTTTTGAGTATTTAATTTTAGAATTCCATAATTCTAAAATTTCCATTTTGCCCTTTGTGTCTGGTAGAATTACAAGGATGACGCGGGGACTAATGGACCTATAATCCCGAGCTCCAATAAAATTAATAATTAGTTAAACACTTTAATTAATTAATTAATTAATTCTATTAATTTCCATAGTTACTCCACTATAAACTTGGAATTGAACTCTCAAAATTATAGACATTAATTACTTCTAAACTGGAATTGCATATAGATCAATCCTACATAAATAATTCATAATTAGAGCCAGGTAGAATTCATTAACCTCTCTAATTATATCTTCATCCTTGAGTATCATTGATTCTCTAATAGCTAGTGATTCATAAAACACATTCATGAATCGGAGTGCTCTTACTAATCCAAGTACCGAATATACACTCAAAAGAATTATTTATCTACTTCTTTCTCAAGAAGGAATGGATTTCATCTCATATAATAACATTCCCGGCTACATGCTTCATCATGTCTCCAAAATACAAGGAATATGATTCAGGGTCTTAGAATCAGTACCGAGTAAATAAAAAAACACAAATCCATAAATAGGAGTTTGTTAAGAACTCATGATTAAGATCATTCTATATATGACTATCCGTAGACTCAATTATAATTTCTATGCTTAACGGAAATTATTAGAAATTCATATTGTGTATGTGTCCCTGTTCCACACAATCTCATTATGCGAAATACACTCATTCAATATCGCACCATATTAACAGTGCAGATAGCACCGTTCCATTCTAAATGAGAATGACATGTATTAATAATGTTTTAATTAAAGATTCTGAACTTTAATTAAATTCATTATGAACAACGTTTTTGATTATTATCCTTAAACATTATCCTCTCGTATATAACACTTATATACAATGTTTAAGGTTACATAAATAATCACAAAATTTTCATTTGATATTCATAAAATATTCATAAATATATGCACATAAAAAGATGAATAAACTCTTTTATTAATTAAATAATAAATATCCTATTACATCTCATGCTTCTAGGACACCATTCCCAACATATAACATATTCATTAAGTACTAAAATTAGATAATTTTAATTTTATTTGAGTAATCGAAAAGATGAATTTTGATTAATTTTACAAAATTAAAATTTAAAACAACAACAAAATTATAAAAAAAATGTAAGAAAAGAAAATTATTATGAAAACGCTGATAATCATGTTTTCATCAATATTAATCGAATTTAATTTATTTAAACATTACTGTGATTTTGAGATCATACTATGTTGATGGTCAAATCCTCTTATGTTGTATGTACTCTTTCTCAAGTTATATATAAAATATACATTTTCATAAAAACTCACTATATCTCCATGTGAAAATGTTCATTAAGATTAAAAGATTCAAAAATGACCACATAAAAATAGATAGATATATCTCTATACTATCTTAGAATTTACGGTATTTATTTTAGAGTTATGTCACAAAAATCTCCTCTTGGTTTCATTTTGATCATTAGTTCATTCAAAAAGTTGATTAAGAATTTCAAAAGCATTACGTCTAGAAATAAATACGTCAACACAAGTATGACAATCACAATAATGTTTACACAAATTAAATCTTCATAATATGATTACATCATTATCCCAACAAAAATTAAATTTTAAACATAATTATAATTAAACTAACATAGTATAAAAAAATTAAAATAACATTTTCATAACAAAAATAATAAAAGCAAAGTTTTAGTACAAACACTAATGGTGGAATGGCGGATACAGTTTATGATATGCTTCAGATATCTCCTAACAGGGCTTGAAAAACTCCTCTCTAGAATCAAAACTTAAAAGCTAATAAATTACAAACTTTTAATTTCAATAAGAATTATTAAACAAAAGACTTTTTTTTTATTATTAATTCTAAGAGCTCTAAGGCCGAGGCAGCTATTTGTAGGCATTGGAAGCATATGAGTCCACAAGCATGGACGTTAACAGAGTACAAAGTTTCTTCAATTGCCTTCTTTAGAAATTTATTTCTTATTTTTTTTCTTGCTTTTCTCCTCCAAACACCATGAGGAATCCAATAACTTTGGACTTAATCCAGTGCAAGGACTACGTGAATTAGATCTATTGGCCATCAATTTCAACAAACATTTCAAATGATCTGGCCATTGATTTAATAAAGGCATGACACGTGTACGCACACAAAAATAAAAATAAAATAAAAAAAAATAAAATAAAAAGCATACGTGACACATGCCATCCACAAGGCTTTCGATCTAACAGATGTGATTTGAGATAAAAATAAAAGTAAAATAAAATAAAAATTAGTTATTTATTGTTATATTCTATAATAAACCTAATTATAATATAAATATGTTGTAGATTTATAATAATAGATATTATTATTATATATACAGTAAAATATATGTTGTATATTTATATAATATTATATTATTATATATATACAACGTAAAAAACCACACCAATAATTATTTATATTATATTAATTAAAATAAAATAAAAATACATAAAAAATAAAATAAAATCACATAAAAATAAAAAAAATCTAATAAAACCAAATACATTAAAACAAACCAAAATAAATTAAAATCTAGAGAATTAAGCCGGTTTTTGCATAAAATTAAGAATAAAATAACTTCATTTTGTAGAGTTATCACGCAATATTTATGATGTTGTTACAATCTATCTACGTAACATGTGACAATGATAATTATTAAATGTAAGTTTAACATTAATGCTGCTACGTTTAATGATTAGTCTATAATGTTACACTTTTCACTTTTTACATATTATATTGGATGGACCATATCGAAAGCCCAATATTTATAGGAATTTTTACCAGAAAAGCACCCTCACTTAAGAAAGGTTTTGGTGGACAATAAATAGAGATGTCCTGATTTTAGCTTGTGCTTGAGAAGTACTATACATACTATTTCCAGTACATGCTGCTAAGTACGTTGCTAAGTGCGGTGGTCCAAGAAGCAATCTACCCTCAGTAGTCAGTGGTCCAAGATATGGACATTAGCATTTGGGCTTTGTAACTATTCGCTACTCTGATCGTTTAGCCTTGTTCACGACTCCTCTAGTCCACAAGATTCATGAATCATCACAGTAGTGAAAGATGGAAACCATTTCTATACAGCTTAAGCTGCAGGCTTTTTAAAAGCCCATTATTTAGCATTAGGCCGAACAGAAGAGGGAAAGGGAAAGAGAAAAGGGTAATGAGAAAGCGAGAAAGAAAAAAAAAAGGTTAAGAGTTGAGATGAATTAAAATTAATAAGTTAATAATTTACATAAGTTAATAAATAAGTTAAATTATTATTTTGTTCATAATTTGTCTGGTTATGAATTATAACTTGACAAGTTATTTACGGGTTTTATTCATAATTTGTCTGGTTATGAATCATAACTTAATAAATTTATCTATAACTTATCTGATTATGAACTAACTTAACAAGTTATAACCTATTAATTTTTATAACTAAAAATTAACCTATATATTTTCTTAAATTTTTTATATTAACCTATTTTTTATTATTTTTTATGAAAAATAGAGATGTTAATCGTGTCATTTCACGCTGATCTGACCCATTTAAATTGGTCATACTGTGTTTGGGTTGGTCTATTTATTAATCCTGTCATGTTTAATCTGACCCATTAATTTTTAAGACGTCAAGTCCGGCCTGCGGCCTATTGAGCTGTGCCCATAGCGTGCTTAGATCGTGTTCGTGTCTGTGTTTGTGCTGTTAATGTGCTTTTCACTTGCCTTTATGCGTACCAAATAGCATATTTTTAACAAATCCAAGGAAGTAAGCATTGAACAAAACAAAAAGGATATCATTAATATTATATAGGTTAATTTGCACCTATTTTGTCAATTTCCGCAAATAATCTAATAAAGCTATTTTAACAACTATTTAGTTTTTATTTGAAAGAATTGGTTAAGTTTCCATTTTATTAACTTAATTATTATATTCATTTTTATTAAATCTTTTTAATAAAACTAATATTTTTATGACATGTACAATATATTAATAAAATTAGTTTTATACTTCATCTTCATTAATTGAGCCCTTATCATACTTTTAACTTATAGCGTATTTGTGCCTATGTGCCGTGCTTTTATTGTGCTTTTAGCGTGCCGTACTTTTATCGTGCTTTATGCTTAAAAGTTGAGTCCAGCCCAACCCATTTGATAAATGAGATGCGTGAGGCTCATTTAATAATCGTGTTGTGTAGTGTTGTGCCCACTTTTTAATGTGCCATGCTCATGCTGGCCTGTCAAGCTTTACCCATTTTGACATCTTTATGGGGAAAAGTGGGTCAAGATTTCTATTCCTTACTCTTAATTAATAACATTTTTAGTCAAAAAACAATACTAACAAAAGGGTATTAATCAAGAATGAGGGGTAAAAATTCATACTTATGCACTCTTAAAGATAAATTTTACAATTTTCTCAAGGGGTAATTGGTATGGTTTAATCCTAAACTTTGAGTATAGTGATATTTTAATTTCTTAACTTTTGATTTTGACATATTAGTACCTAATTTTTGTTTGTTTGTTTTGTTTTCCTAATTTTTGGTCTCTAACATTAAAATTGATGAATAACTTCAAAATTTTAACAAAAATAATCATGTGTTCATCACATGGTAATTTAAAATTTTACAGAAAGAATTGCGTTATATTCAAAATTTATTCTTTGTTACTATCAGAAACCTCTTAATAATTTTGACATTTTATACTCACTAGCTATAAGTCTTTATTTATAATTTTCAAATATTATGCGAGTGATTTTCTATATTAAATTTTAAATTCGTGCGTTAATTATAATATACTAGACCCAAACTGCCAAAAATAAAAAATTGAAGGATTAATATGTTAAAATTAATAATTTCAGATAAAAATTTCACCATATTTAAAATTCAGAGATTAACCGTGTCAATAGCCTAAAAGAAAAGTGGAGATGTTCCCTTAAAGATCGATTATCTGTGTGATTTATAATATGTATAATAGACATTCAACACTGTGGGTGCAGCTCATTTGTGGGACTTTAAGTGCCATGAATCATTATGGAACCGTAAAAAAAGGTTTATGTTGATGCCTTTTCTTTTCTTTTTTTTTTAAAAAAAAAAAAAAAGGTTTACGTGGGAGTGAAAATAATTCTTGTTAAAGAATTTTGTTTTAATGATGATGTCAAAAAAAAAAATAGTTACAGGCCCGTTCACTTCGCTGATTCGAGTTTATAATTCAGGTTGAGATGTGATTTTATGTAAGAACTTTTTACTGTAGCAAAAAAGTTTAATGTGACTATTTCTGAGAACTTTTTATTGTAGCAAAACTTAAATTCTAAATTTAAATCGGTGAAATGAACGATATATTTAGTAAAAGGTGAAAGAATAGTTCGCTCTGTGCTCACATTTTAACTAAAGGAAAATACATAAATACCTCTTGAAACAGTCACTCTTTCATTTTTTTTCCCCAAACAATGATCCTCTTATTACTACCCCTCTAGTGGTTTGGTCAAGGGTCAACAACACAGCTATTACCGAAGTTGCCCTCACTAGTAGCAAGGTAATCTACAAGATTATCATTGCTAATCCATCAGATGCCTCTTGCAAGTCACCGGTGCTAATGCTGCAGAGTAATTTGATAGATTATTATTATTATTTTTTTATATAACAAAGTCGATTAGAGTGATTGGCATAGTTTCAACAATTTTAATATTATATAGATATTATAACCTTTTTAATATTTATACTTATTTGATTATCATAAAGTTTGTACCTTTTATGTAACTGAAATAGAGAAGAGTGGTGTCATTATTTATATGATTTAAACATTTATAAATCAGAATGAAATTGAGACTTGAGTACTTTTTTTAAGTAGACACTAAAATTTATGTATTTATTCCTTTTCTCTTAAAATGACATGGGGTACATTTGTTTATAATAAGGACATGCCAATACAATCGCCTTTTCGACAATCGTTTTTAATATTTTTTCAAAATGATAAAATAATTTGTCGGAATTAAAAGTTGTTAGTACAATTTACGAAATTACACCCCTAGTGATTATTATAAGATTTATCACATTAAATTTTTTTATTGTTTGATTGAGAAAATAACTGAAATTACTCACGAAAGTACATGGGTCTATATTTTTATCCTTTAGTCTTGATTAATACTCTTTTTAACTAATATAATATTTGATTAAAAGGATATTAATTAAGATTAAAATGCAAAAATCAAGACCTATACAATATAAAAGGGTATTTGATTTGTGCAAAAGAAGACCAAATAGAGGCAGATGACCAAAATAAATAAATCTCAAATGCCAACTAATCAATCAAGTAATTGGATTTACTTTACATCCTTTTCTGTTGGCATAAACCAAAGGAATTTCCCAATCACCAAGAACCAACGTGAGGATGACCAGGAATAACCATTTGGTACCACATTGGGCAAGGCAAAGTGAATTAGCAAACGTCATGTATAATGGAGCTAAGTTTCCAAAAAGTCTTTTAAGATGTCACTGTAAAAGATAATTGTCATGGTAGCGTAGGGAAGACGGCCAACTACTAACCAAAATAGCTAAACTTCTTTATTAGCACCAAAAAATTCCAACTTTCTCACCGATCCACCTCCAAATTTTCAAAGAGATATAACCCGACTTTTTCGTACTTTACTTTTCTCTCTTGATCATTCTTCCGTGTACTTTTAAACTCTAACCCCACTTCCAAATCTCACATATATAAACTGCATAACCCCGTTTTCCACACCCCACTTTTCTTGACCATCCAACCTCTACTTCTCTTCCCTTCTCCACCACTCAAAAAAAAAAAAAAAAACCAGAGAGAGAACTGTATAAAAACCACTTTGCATATATATATATATATATATATATATATTAAACATCACAATTCATAGACATGAATCATAGCCAGCGTATTGCCTATGATTTTCTCTTGGCTCTTCTCTCAACTTCTATCCTTGTTCTCGTTATAATCCTCGTCCTCATACTAATCTGCAAAAGGAAAGCGGTCACCAATCAATCCCAAGACCAAGCCCTACTTCCGGTGATCAAGGCTTCAGCGACGTCGTTTCCTCTAACCAACATAGACGCAGCCACAGACGGCTTCAACCGCCGCAGAGTCATCGGCGAGGGCCGCCTAGGAACTCTATACGCCGCCGTTTTTGAGAAAGGAGAGCTCGTCGCCGTCAAGCGGATTCATCCCAGACTAGTTCTAAGCAATGCCGGTTTCGGGTTTTCAACAGTGCTTAAATCTCTCTCCCTGGCTCAGCACCCCAACATAGTACAAATCATAGGGTTTTCGGAAGCGCCCGGCGAGAGGATTGTGGTGTCGGAGTTTGTTGGCACAATAAGCTTGGAATTCTATTTGCACCAAAACCCGGATGGCGTTTCGCTATTGGACTGGAGCCGGCGTGTCAGGATCGCCGCCGGCGCGGCGAGAGGGCTCGAGTACTTGCATGAGGGTGTGGCGCCGCACATAGTACATGGCTGCGTAAAGCCTTCTAATATTCTTATTGATTTGAATTTTGGTGCAAGAATATGCGATTATGGCCTCACTTTTTTGGCGCCAAGAGAGAAAAGAGGTGTAGTTGGGTATGTGGATGATGAGTATTGGGGTCAGAGAAATGGAGGGTCTTGTAAAGAGAGTGATGTTTATGGATTTGGTGTCGTTTTGTTGGAGCTTTTGACTGGGAGAAGATGTGAAGAAGGGTTGATTTTAAAGTGGGCTTTGCCTTTGATTAGGGAAATGAAGATTAATGAATTTTTAGATCCTAGACTTGTTATTCCTTCAGATGTTAAGCCTCTTGTTAGGTTAGCTAAAGTTGCTTCAGCTTGTGTTGGTAATTCTCGGAAAAGTAGGCCTTCTATTGGTCAAGTCGCAACTATTTTGAGTAGCTTGGAATCTGAGGTTTGTCTTTGATTTCTTTTTATTTTTTATTTTTTATTTTTTGAGGGGGGTGATTTTGTTTATTTATTGATCTAATTTCTCTAGATGATCTCATCGATCCCACTTACAACCACACTTTCGGCAGGAATTGTATAATGTATATCAACAAAATTTTGAGATAGACTTCACATATATAAATATGATGTCTGAGCATATTAGGATGTTAAACATTTTCTATTCGGCGGAAGTAGTATTTTGGACATCAAAAGGCAGATTTTTAACTAATGAGATCATATATAAGTATTAAAATGATGAACGAGAATCATCAATAATACTGAACACCACTCATTAATAAAAAATATATATCTTTTAATATATATGTCAACCCATCAGATTTATTGTGTCCCAAACATTTTTATAGGATATTAATCAAATTTATTTAGATCATCCCATAAAGACTTGTAGCAGAAGAAATTGGACACTTTGGGGGTGTTTGACTTTTGACCGAATTGTATTCAATTCAGACGATAAGATTCTGAGCAATAATATAGACATCTTATATGAGGAAATGAGTAGGAAATATATATTTGGTGGGAGTAGACGTGGAGGAGGAGGAACGTTGATGATATGGTAGAGGTGGGACGGCGTCTTTGGTCCGTTTTGACGGTGAATTAATATCTTTGTTTTCCGTGTTGGAATGGCAAGCTCATTATTAGGTGCTTGAAAGGGACACAATAATTTGTCTAATTAATTTCGTCCTTTTCTTCAATATGTATTATAGTTTGCTTTCAATCGATATCGTATTCTGTTAGTTAGTCTTTTTCTCTTTGGTTATATTGCGCCATCTTTTGGCCGTACAGTTTATTCAAAACCATGCATTATTAATGTGATTTTTTTGACTCTATTATCAATATATATATACACACACATGTACATATATCAATCACTTTTATATCATATCCATTACGAAACCGTGTTTTGTTTGGTTGGTTGGTGGTATTGTTTTGGCATTGGCTCCTGCAGTTATCAGTAATGCTCATTTACCCTCAAAAGGTAATATACCAATGGCAGAATTATCTTATTTTAGAAGTTGACAACATTTCTCTCTCTAAAATTACTTTGAAGGCGTGAAAGTTCTGGGGAAAATCGTAAGAAATTTGAAAACAATTTCTCCATCTTACTTATCTGTTCTTTTTCTTTTTACTCGGTCATTAGATCAACATTGGAAATAAAATAAACTGAACTACAAATAGCCGCGTGTTCATAACAGAAGGTAAAGATTCCGGTAGGTGTACCAATCGTAACGGTTGGTAGGGTGTTAACACTTAAAAGGTTCACTGCTCTGCTTATTCAAATCAAAAGAACAATAAAAAGAAAAAAAAAATAAAAAATAAAAAAGGAAAAGAAAATAAAAAGCAAAAAGAAAATCAAATTTCTTCATGACATAGGTGAAATATTATATAAGGTACCTTAAAAAAATATATTATATAGGATAATTAACACATGGTCCTTATTAGTTGGTAATAATTTAGTTCATTCTTTTTAAAATTTTTTTTTTTAACAAAACACCCCAACATCTTTATACTGGTGCAATTAAGACATTTATGTCAAGATCCATTAAATTAATTATGGAAAAAGCCATATCACCCCCACGTGACATGTTTTTACGCTTGTTGAACTTCATCAGATTCTCAAATGTTTTAGGGTCTAAAAAAGAAAAGGGTTTTGGGGAGTGAGAAATTAGATGAGTGCCTGGTTTGAATGATTCATCCCCTATTGACTCTGGATTTAGCTTTCGTTAACGACGATGACAAATCTTATTGTCGTTGGTTTCCAAAACTATTTCAAATGCAGAAGCGTGATAGTGCAGATCGAGTATAAATAAAAATTTTCATAAAATCTTTGTTGAACGCTATAGAATTTGTATGTTAAATTAATTAATAATAAATCTAATTAATCCAATGCTCCGGTTCTCATATCACAATGAATTTTTCTCGTCTACTACTCGATTCTATGAAGATTGTGTATGTCTTCCACTACCATCAATTGACTTGTCTTACACTACCATTAACACATGTACTATAATAATTGAGAAAATCCTGTAACTAGATAGCGTAATTTAAGTAAATAAGTTAAGGATTTTCCTAGAAATTATCATGCCTTATAATTTAAGGATTTACGAAATTATTATTTCGTTTTAGGAAATTATTTTTACGATTTATGAAATTATTCTTTCTTATATTTTAAGTATTTATTCAAAAAAAATTATTCCGCTATTTCAAGTAATTTAAGTCTAAGAATATGTTAAGTATTTTTAAGTTGACGGCCACGTAGGAGGGTCGACACATGTACGTACTGAAATTGAGAATGGAAGAACTTTTGTCACTTTTTCTCTCTAAAATCTTCGGCCACTATAGGTGCAAATAGAGTAAAATTGTGTTATCGAATTTTCTACTTCCACCTTTTTAGAGTAGCATTTAGAGTCGGGGTGTAAATAAACCCCGACAACCTGATGTACCCGGCCTGCCCGAGCCAAATTGGGCTGAAAAAGTTAGATTTTAAATTTTTTTTTAATTCCTGGATTGGTTAAAGCCTAGTTCAATAAATGTAGGCCAGGGTGCGAGTTTGGGCCTGAAGAACCCGCAGTCCCCCGACCCGGCCGAAGAGAGATTCAAGCTTAAACTTTTATATACATATAATATTAATGTATAGACTATTATATATAATGGCTATGGAAAGCCATCAGACGAAGGAAACCCTACATATAAAAGCCTTCTTTTCAATTCTCTCTCAAGCAGCGCCTCCCATCAACTCTCTCTTCCTTCGACTCTCTTCTTCTCCATTTACTCTAGCAGTCTTTTTTACTCTTAAAATTAAAACCCTTGCAATATTCTTTGTAGTGAAACCTCCATCTTTTCTTTCTCTCTCAAATCTCTTTATTGTTTTTCCTTATCCCTTTTTGAAAACTTGACAGAAACTGTGTGTGTGAAGGGGATTTTTCTCTTGAATATGTGTTTCATTGATATAAATATATATATATATATATTATGTTCTTGATCTATTGAGTTTATTGATCTGAGTTTATTTTTCTATATCTTCACTTAAGTTTTTTGCCGCATGATTCATTTTTTTATCTAAATCAAAAGGATGAAAGTACTTTTTTTCCCTTAAAGTGAGGTCTAAAATACTAAAAAGAATGAGATCCATTAATATGGACCTAAACTGTAGAGCCCCAGCCGACTCGAGCTGAGCCCACACAGCCCGACGTGCTGCGGGTTTTTAGGCCTCACGGGCTGCTGTGACGACCCTCCTATGAGGCCGCCACTGTAACTTACTTTTAACTTGTACTTGAGGTTTCTTAAAATTTGCGGAACATTTTTTTTTAAAACATAAGAATGAATACTTTCATAATTCGTAACAATAATCTCAAAAGAATGAATCACCAATTACTTAAAACTTTTCTTAATTTTAGTTAAGATAAAACTTCTAAAAATATCTTTCGAATTGAGTGACATTTGAACTCTTGTTTCACACATTCTTTAAAAGTATTTCCAAAACTAGCCAATTTAATTGGGTTATCTCATTTGACTTTAAAATGGATTTCGTGAAAAATCTTAAATTCAAGTACATCTTAAAGTCCTTTTAAAATCAATCATTTAAATCATCATGTTTAAAATTCGTTTATTTGTTACATGCACTGTTGCAACGTTCTAAAACTTAAATACTCAAAACTAGGTTTGTTAGCTACAATCTCAGTTTTCCTAACATACATATGTACATATACCTTTTTAAACATACATGCTTGAAACTTTGAATCATATAAATATATACATGATTATACTTAAACTTACTGCGGAAAATAACTGCGTAAGCGGTATCCATTCCCATCTCCACCATTCGTCCGCCGCTCACCATTGCCCTTCAAGAATTGTTGATAGGTTTCTTACCTACAGCATGAACTTATCTGATTGAGCTTTCGCTCAGCAAGTAGGAACTATATCTCACAAAATAACTGTAAGTACACATGAATAAATATGCATGAGCTGATTATGCTTAATTATGATGTCTTATCATAGTCTTATTATCTTATCTTATCTTTCTTACTGATGGGCCCGAGTGCTCACGTACCACTTGCGCGCAATCATCGGGACGTAAGGGTTTGCAAGGTCCCCAACGACCCGTGATTTAAATTGAACTGAGTGCCTCCCTTGCGAAGGACCCTTTTTTTTTGTTCATTTATCTCCCTTGTGGAGTCTGATTACCTCCCTTGTGGAGGCTGGTACGGCACTCAACTGAGTTTCTTCTTATAAGTTCCTCTTGACTTATTAAGGTGTATGCAATATGACCTAGCATAGCATACTATAACATTAAATTAATTTAAGCACATATAATTCATGTGCACTGCTTATGTGTATGCATCATAACATAGCATCGTATACCATACTTAAAGCATAAACATATATATATAACATGTGTAAATTTTTCTTTAAAATCTATTCATGCTGTAGGCGAGATTCCTACTTACCTGATTTACAGAGCTGGAATCCACTTTTCGCCAAACAGCCTATTCTGTTACTTGCTTACTTCTGTAAATAAACACCCACTGAGAGTGTGAGATTATCTGTCGTTTGCTATTCTATTTTAGCAACTTATGAAGGAATCTAACCCTTTTCTTAAGGCCAGTATTCCTTTCCTTTTCTGAAGGATAATTTACTATAAGGATCGATTTGTTAAATCCTCAAAATCTTATTTTCCTTAATTGCCATTACAAATTTGTGCTAAATTGATGATTCATTAATTATCTTATCCTTATAATAAGTCTAATAATTTAGTTAACTAATTTTGATAATTAATTAACCCTCTTATTCATATACTAAGTCTACATAAGTTAGTTAATTAATCTTAGTAATTAATTAACTTCCTTAGCCATATTCTAAGTCTTAGATAATTTAATTAATTAGTTTTAATAATTAATTAAATTATCATCCATAATACACTTTTAATAAACTTTACTTTACCTCACTTGATGGGCTCATAATAGTGTTGAGGTCCATATTTACCGTCGTAAAATTAAGGGTCTAGCATATCGTTTTTTTACGATTTTCGCTTACATGCTTATTTGAAAACCGTTAAGTTTTATTAGAAAACTATCTACGACGTTTATCACAATCATAAACCTAATTCACGAATCTCATAATTAACGTATTTCGTGAAAATCATATGCCTTATATGACTATCTTAATTAAACCATAAGCAAGGTTTGTACTTGCCTGGATTCCGAGCTAAGCAATTCTGATAGCATCTCGCTTGTCGTGTCCTCCTGCATATTCCTCAAAACTAATTCTGAGAAAAGCTACAAGCACTATGAATGTTCCTTGCGGAACATCGTAGCTTTAAACACTTAATTCTGATCTTCACTTGTTATGTCTGAACCACCTCGATCCGCGTGCAACCAGTACCAGACCATTCTTATCAGAATTGAATTTGGTTGAACGGACATCACCATTGCATTCAGCACGTCGAAACGAGTCGGGATATGGTCTCGGATCATCAAACGGAGGTCGATAGCCTGAGAAACAACACCTCGCCGGAATATGGCGGCGGCGGCGGCGGCGTACGGCGGCGGAGGCTCCCGGGGAGTTTTTCCGCGGCGGACTTGGGTCCTACCCCCCCTAACTTGACCCTTCTGAGTCCATTGGTGCGGTCAATTTCACACCATTCAGCCTGTAACAGTACCCATCGGGACCGGCAACGTCGGTAAAATCCGGCGACTCAAATCTCACATTTCCGGTTAGATCGTCGGAACCACCTCTTCCCTCCACGGACGACGGTAGTGGCTCTGTTTTCCGGCCAAACTGCGACGGTGATAGCGGCTGCTGGTCGGGATCTACTGGGCGTCGGCTTCTGAGTCGATTGGTGGGGGCGGTGGCATCCACGACGGCTTGGAGAAAGAGAAACAACGGCGGGGCGGAGGTGATTCCGGCCACCACGGACGGCGGTGCTCCGGCCATCATTGAGCTATGAAAATAGATGGGTTTTCTTCGTCTCGCTGCACTGAGTCCATAGGGACTGAAATCATCTAGATCGGAGGTCGGATGGCGGAGATATCACGACGGGAAGAAAATGGTCATTTCGGAACTTCCGCCGGCGATTGCGGCTGATTCCGGCAGAGTTAGAGGTCGTGCCGCATGTCGTTGAACTCAGCTCGTCGAGATCTTTCTATTGACACCGGCGGTGTCAAAAACGGAGGTCGGAATCTCAACTTGAGTATTTGACATTTGATGGTTTTGTGGGAAAACGTGAGAGAAGAGAGAGAGAGGGTGAACGGAAGCAAGAGAAAAAAAATGATAGAACCTTAAAAATTTTACTATATATAGTGTCTAATTAAAACAAGATTACATGCTTGATTTTATCCTCAAATATTTCCTCTAAACAGATTAAATTTATACTGATTAGAGATAATTAATTTAGCTCACGTAATTTAATCTATTACTTACAGTCCAATATTAATTTCTGAATAATTCAATATTGTTTTATATCTTACTCGCGTAATATTTCGAACTGTTTCAAGTCTTGAAATTAATTCTAGACTGAACAAATTCAAAATCTAACTTCTCAGCATTCTATCTCGGGAATGACGTTGTTTCTGACGGTGTCAACTCCCGAGCTCACATTGTACCCTTCTGCTATGGGTATTTACCTTGTGACTTTAACCTAACTGTCTGGCAATTAAGGATTTTCTCTTCTTTTAAAATGTCTGTGTGTTTTTTTACACGCTACTAACATCGTGTTGTGCTTGGAGATTCTTGAAATTAAGATTCTCAAACTATACTTGTACTAAAAATTATTTCGCCTTAAAATACGGCGAGAATTTATCGATCGAATTTACTTGATCGAAACATGAACTTAACATGAAATCTGCTATAGAATTTAGGAATACAGATATTGATTCCATTAATCTTTCAGTCACATAATATTTTCTAGGAAAATCCTTGGCTTAAATAAATAAATTGTTTTATTTAAAGTCTGAGATTTTATCAGTCATTACAGCTGCGACCCATGAATTTTCCACCCCGACATGTGCGGCTCGGCCTAATATTTATACTTAACCCGGCCCACCCCAGCCGATTTAACCCCTAATGTAGAGTCCCAGTAGAACTCTAATTTATCTCTAAGATAAGGTTTAAGAAAATTAGTGATTAATTTTTATTTTAAATCTCATTTAAAAGCATGATAAAATTCTCATTTAATTTTGGAGCAACTTTCTTTCTCTTGTTGTGTGAAATTTGACCACCACAAGGATATCTCCCTGTGAGTAGTGCCAACAGTATAGGCCAAGAAGAGATAAATTCCTATTTTATCCTATTGTTTAATTTTGACTCAAATTTAAATTTCTATTTAAAATCAAAGTTCAAACATATTTGAATTCTAATGGAACAACTTGTCAAACAAATAACCTAGATAACTAGAAGAGTAAGCAACTGAATTGTAGAGGTTTCTCTTTGATGTTAGGCATGCATACCGTGTGATTTCCACGATATGTATTTCAAAAACTATATAGTCACATTATCTAATATACAATGAATTCACACTTAATTTTTTGAGTGAATTAATTTAGAATTCCATAATTTTAAATTTTTCGTTATTTCTTAATGTCTTGAAAAAATTACAAGCATGATGCAAAGACTCATGAACCTATAATATCAAGTTCTAATCAAATTAATAATTAATCATACTCTTTAACTAATAAATTAATTCTATTAATTTTAAAATTACTCCACTATAAACATGAAATTGCACTCTTGATATTATACATTTATTTATAGTTGTGAAGCGTCCATTTAATATAGCCACTTCATATAAATCTATCATCCATAAATAATTCATAACAAGAGCTAGGTGAAATCCGTTAATCTCTCTAATTACATCTTTATGCTTGAGTACAATTGATTATCTAATAAATGGTATATTCATAAAATAAATTCATGAACCGAGTTCATTACATATTCAAGTATCGAATCAACTCTCAAGAGAACTATTTATCTACTTCTTTCATAAAGAAGAATGGATTCCATCTCGTAATATTAACATTCCGGCTACCTACTTCATCATGTCTCACCAAGATACAAGGAATAAGATTTAGTAATATCAAAAGTCGAACCAAGTAAGTCAAAAAATACAAGTCCACAAATAATAATCTGCTAATAACTCAGGATTAAGATCATTCTATATATGACCATCGATATGGTCAATTAGAATTTCTTTACTTAACGAAGATTATTAGAAATTCATATTGTATCTTGTCTAGGTCCTACATTATCTCATTATGTAAAAAACACTCATTCGATATCCCTACATATCATCAATGCATATAAGCTCATTTTATTATTAATATGATATGTATTAATAATGTTTTAACTAAATATTCTGTACTTTAATTAAATTCTTTAATGAACTTATTTCAATCTTTGTCCTAAAGTATTATCCTACATAACACTTATATAGAATATGTAAAGTCACAAAAAAATTAATCGTGAATTTTCAATGATATTCACAAAGCATATAAAATACAAATACACATAAAATAATAAAAATTATATTTTATTAAATAAATAATAAAATCTTTATTATATCTCATGTTTTTAGGACATCATTCCTAGTCGTACCAAAAACTGATTCAAAAATAATAAAAACTCATAACCACCCCATAAACTAAATTATCGAAACTAACTTGCAACTTGACAAAGAAAAACAAACAAAAACATGTAAAAAATAATGTCAAAGAAGATGAAACTTTAAATCTGGTTCGATCATTATGTCAAAACGAAATCAAATTTGTATTGGTCCACCAAATAATATCAAGTACTAAAAAAAAAGCTGTAAAAAAAACTGATCATCAAATAATGTCAAATATAAAATAAAAACAAAACAAGTTGTAAACTTTAATTAATTGGACTTAAACACCAAACAATTTGTACATTACATTCCAAGAACATCATTACAATTTCAGTACAAACAAAAAACGCCATTACGAAAATGAAGAAAAAAAAAATCACTTCCACATGTTGCTTCCTCTAGAATTAATTAGCTTTTGCATTGCTCAACTGATTCTTGAAAATTTGTTCTCTCTCACAGTGGATATTGTCATTTTTCTCAAATTGAGTATCCAAATCATTAACATAGGTATGATAATCTTTAATCTTCCACACATAGGTGGGTCTTTTCAGACAAAATAAATTCAAGGAACACATCCTTACGTTGAAAAAGAGAAGAGAAGCAAGCAATTTCAAACATAATTACTTTAAGATTTCACATTTTCAACAACCTTGTTAACCAAAATGATCAAAACTTATCCCATACAAATGGCACCTATAAAATCTGCTGCAAGGTTGAGGTTCGTTCAAGAAGCCAAGACCTTGGTGGGTTTCGAATTGCATAATGACACAAAGGGCTTCTTCCATTGCAACCCAAATTTGAAGAAAAATTTTAAGAACTCTAGAGTTTTTACACAATGCTAAGATTTTTACAAAATACCAACCTAAATTCTTTCTTTCTTTTTTTTATTTATTTTTATTTTTTTAATGTATATCAGCCTTAATTTGACCTAAGGCTGTATTTCTATGCATATGGCCTTAGTGGGTCACGTGGCTTTTTCCGTTTTTAATTTGACAGATCTTGATGGAAAGACTTTTAATTGCACTAATTTAAAGACATTGAGGGGTGTTTTGTCAAAATTAAAAAGATAAACCAAACTATCACCAACTAAATAGGTTAGAAACCTTTCAGTGTCAAATACTCAATTATATATATATATATATATATATATATATATGGGCTATATGTGGTCCCTTTTTCTAATTTATCTTTTTAAGGAATATAATATTTTTAACTGGTAAACTGGAATATAAGAACTTTTTATTGTTACGGGTTAGATCTCAATTGTATATACACTATGCTATTATTGTTTTTATGAGGACTTTTGAATATATATGAATGATAAATTAAAATTAAAAAATTATATTTTAGTTTACATGAAAGGTTTAGGCTTCGTTCACTTCGCTTATTCGAGTTTAGAATTCGAGTTTTGTTACAGTAAAAAGTTCTCACAAACAATCACATCTAACTTTTTTGCTACAGTAAAAAGCTCTCACATAAAATCAAATCTCAACTCAAATTAAAAACTCGAATCAGCGAAGTGAACGGGCCCTTAATGGGTTATCTGTTGGTAAAATTAGAACCTGTGACACAATGGAATGATCCATCCCAACTCACCGATTAAACAAGTTAACAGGGAGAGTTTTTCCTTAGAAATGGGTGATGAGGTTGTTGCACTCCGAAACCGTCCTGTTCATATACATAAGAGTATCTTTAATCGAGTGCTAGATTAATGTATCGATTGCTAAAATTTGATATATGGACACGAAAGTTCTTCTTTAGTACAATGCTAATTTTTATGTTATATTTCGCATGTCTATTTGTTATCAAATTTAAGGCAAAAAAACACGACATATACAAAAATCTGACATTTGAATTGATTTCTTGAAGTTTCAAAATTAATTATAAAGTTTCATATTTACGTTTTGAACTTAAAAAATTATTTTCATTTTCTAACAAAAATCAATGATTGCCAAAAGTAGCATTAAAAACTTGATATCAGAGAAGTAATAATTTAAATAACATTTTTAAATAATGATATAAAGGGGATATCTTAAAGATGACATTAATTAAAATAAAAGTAGTACATTGAAACATACAATGAGTAACAATTCTAAAAAAAAAAGAAAAAAACAAAAAACAAAAAACAAAAACAAAAACATACAATGAGTAATAGTTTTAAACATCGCTTTTTTCTGGCTTGTTGTACGAAATTTGAAATTATCATGGGAGATGGTGGCATTGGCCTTTTTGTTCTAGATTTGAAAATGAGTGAGTGTTACCAGACTCCGTTATCTTTTTATTTGTTACAAGAGTATGAACTATTATTTTGTTTGGTAAAAAGATTGTAAATTAGTGCAAGGTTTAAAAAATTTTATAAGACTTTTTACCTCTGATGATATCATATATAAATTATTTGCTCACATAGCAAGCAAAAACAAAAAAAAAACAAAAAAAAAAAAACAAAAAAGAAGCAAATTATTTGTGGATGATCAAAGCGTTTCCAACTTTTTGATCTTGTTCACTATTCTCATCTTCCATTCTTGTTTCTCCTTCCAATCCCTTGTCATCATAAGTTAATCAAGCACTGAAGGTGTGTGTGTACAATTCTCTCTAATGGTTAAAAAAAAAAAAAAAAAAAAAAAAAAAGAAAACCGAGATAGGAACACCAAGTCTTTATATGGTAATGGGTCATCTGGGATGGGGATTTTCCCAATCCCCGCATGAAGGAAATTCGATCCTTCTGGGGGAGTGGTTGTGTATACGTGTAAGACACTAATAAATTTGATAAATTGGGAAAATTTGGACTTTTCACATTCTAAATTTAGCACCGTGAATAGCACATAGCAGAGTAGTGCCTAATATCCCGGTAACTCCCGTCATATGAAATAGGTTCAATGTCCAATTATGTGACCCTTGAAAAAAGAGGATGAATCGAAATATAGCTGCTACACTAAAACTAGGTGCAAAGAACCAACTAGACTGACCTAACGGATAAATCAAGAATAAAGAAATAAAAACAGTAATTGGAGCGGAGAATGCGATTGCAAAGTCTAAAATTATGAAAAATACTAGCATCGATGGGAGGTAAATAAGCAGGATCGCATTTAGAAACCGGCACTAGCCAATTTGAATAGAATATTTTGAGATGAACTCGGATTATAGCTTATATTATAAAATAAGCGATTGCCTGGAATTAATGCACAATTTCTCTCTTCTTTCTCATCCGCTTGGGAAACCGGATTCTTTTTTATCACTTTCTGAATTTACTGTTTGACACGTAAATTTTAATATATTAAAATATTTAAATAATAATATAACATGTTGATAACGTATACGCATTAAATAGTGAATATAAAAAGTAACCAAAAAAAACAGAAAGAGTCTCTTAAAGTTAATCCAATTTCATTTTAATAGTTTAAAGAAAATATCACATCATATGTGATACGGTTAGCGTGCACATGCAATATTAAGGACTGTGGACACCAACTGCAATGAAAGAAAATATATATTTTTTAAAGTTAATTATCACGAGACTTGTTTAAAAAATATTTGGGTGAGAAAAGGAATCAAATGGAATAATTAATATTTAACTAATCAGATGGAACAATTAATGTTGTTGCTATAATATTAATTATGTAAACTTTTATATCATATATAATTGGTTGTAAATAACACATCGTATCTTGTGGGTGTGTATTTTTATTATTATTTTTTTTCCATTTTTCCTTGATGATTTGTACATTAATCTAGAGTATTACTGACGTCAATCTATCATATTACGCCTTGATGACTGGCTTCACAGAAGATTGGTGATGTGTGCCATTTTTAAGAAGTAATCAGGTAAATTACTAATGTTAATATACCCGATTACAATACGTCGGTCACCATGCCAGAAACAATGAAGGATTTTAGTTGAAAAAACAGAATAATATGACGTATTACCGGTGATAGTCTAGTTGATTAGTCTGTAGGTACCGGACACCAGCACTAGATTCTAGTTACTAGCAATAGCTGGTAGTCATTGTTGATTCTGATGATATCTAGTAGATTATGAGTGATAATCTATTAGATTACTTTCAGGCTCTCAGCAACAGAAGATTAGTGATGTGTGGCATTTTTAAGAATTAATCAGAAAATTACTTATGTTAATGTACTTGATTACACAAGGTCGACGATCAAGCTATAAAGGATCAATGATCTGCATTAAAAAGGAAAAATAATCTGGTAGATTACATGTAATAGTCTAGTTGATTAGTCTCGGACTACCGAATCCAACACTGGCTTAGTCACTAGCGATAGCTGGTGATCATTGTTGATTCCAGCGACATCTAGCAGATAATCACTACGAATCAACAAGAGAAATTTCAGCACAACACATCTGGTTAATCTTTGAGTTTGAGTTGAAAAAAAAGTTTTTGACTTGTTGAAATGATAGAAATACTTACATGTGTCATTCTTGAGGCATTTCTCAAGTTTCCTCAACTCTCATCGTTCGACCCATGTTTTTGGGTTCCCGTGTTACGTACTGTAGCAGAAAATTAAATGTGCATTCTTAACTATCTCTTTATTGTTATCCCTTAGTTAATAATAGAAAGTTAGGTAAAAAATCTTACAGTGTTTAAAAAAGGGCATAAATCATTACCCTCCTTCACTAGATCGTTGGTGCTCAAGATAACATTTCAGTGACAATGTTGTTGACGGTCAAATCTCGTCAACAAATCCGTACCGAATTATCCTGCGGTAGCCAGCTTGGTTACCAGTTCGGAACTTGTGTTTTAACTTAATATGCTAGTGTGTGGGTGTGTTTTTTGATAGATTACGGAATGAAATATTGTGGCCTTTAAAAAAATAAGAACACATTGAGATTTTATAATAATTCACCTTTATAGAAAAAGAGCTACATCCACTGTATTATATTTCTCTTGTTTGGCTCTTTGCAGATTACATAAGAAAATGGAAATCCAACCCCCTCTCTCGGAGGCCTTTTTCTATTTATAGCTGAGGAGTTTTTCCCTCGCACTCCTCCCACAGTGGGCTGCTCTTTGGGCTTTTTTGGCGGTTCCCAAATGGCCCACCCACTCAAGTGGGCTACCATCCCACCTGTCCAATCTATAGCCTACTAGCGTCATTTAGACTGTTCACTCATCCAATTTATCTCCTCATTACAGCTCTGTAGATCCTCTGTAATGTCAATTGACTTGTTCTAGGCGGTTTAAGGGGTTTGTAATCATTCCCTGTGCAAGTAGCCTTCTCCAACTCCATATGCCACCTTGAGATTCCAACGCGTCACCTCAGGGTTCTTTCTCGGGGTATGGGTCCAGTTGCTAGCGCCTTAGCCTCTGCGCTTACGCTATAAGACGCCGATCCTATCGTGGCACTTGGCTTCTCTCAAACCGAGTACATAGAATCTACAGTATACCCTCCATGCGCTCGGCTCTCGCATCATGCAGAGGGGAAAAATTTTCTCGGGCGTTGAGGACTACGTGGCGTGACAGGCATTGAATCACGCGGGCATGGTCGTTGTCCGACGTGTCATGTGTGAATTTTCCCATACAACAAATGTGTTGTGGCTTAGTTTAAGCTATTTGACAATTGCAATCCCAATATTGTACGTTCAAAATATCATTCATACATATTGTACTATGAAATTTCAGCCACATTTTAAAACATATCACACAAACAAATCGCTTATGTAATTTTTTTCTATAATTTCGCGAATTACAGTGGCTTGATTTTGATTTTATGTCGCAATCAGAAATTCAAACTCTATGGATTGATTTAATACCCCTTGATATTGATAGGTATCATATCAGGTTATCACCAATAATTTACCGTTGACCTTCATACCAATGGTACTATGTATGGTAACCTTTTGTGCTACTAAAGGTAATATGTTGTACTACAAGAAGTATCTAACTGCTATCATGTTATCAGTGGTACCTTATCGTGTTACATATGATTTCTTATTGAAAACCCTTATTAAACCGGTTTTCTAATCTCAAAATTTTTGATATTAATACATTCCAAAAACAAAAACCTCACAAAAACCCCTTGAGATGCAGACCTGCAATTTGAAATGAAGCTTCATTCCAGTGAGGATCAAAGATCGAGTGCACAACATAGATAGATCTCCACGACACTTCCGCGGCATGGCACCGAGGGAAGCTGCGTGGTCATCTTGCATTTTATGCTAACGAGATCATGAACTTTGGGTTCCCATGCCCAATGAGAGAGAAAAAAGACATGAGAAAGATCACTCATAAAAACCCCAAAGGTAAAATTATCATTACAATCTTCTATATCTTTTGGAAGTTGGAACCAATCGTGCATGAACTTTAATCTAAATATAGTGACAGCAAAAAATCGATCCAAGGTCCAGTATTTCTACAAGACCTCTTCCTACTAGCTACAGCCGGTTTGCACAAAAGTCTTGAAGTGGACCAAGCCTCTCTAGACTTGGGAATCGTGTCATATTGATCGTTGGAGTAATTTTCCATAAGACAATCTTCGAATACCAATTGCATATTTGACCAAAAAAAATATGACAATATTTAATATGTTATTTTTATTTGTACTCTAATACATTATATTATTTTAAATGTTAAACATATCGTTTACGATATTAATCATCAAGCTTTGTACGTTGTAAAACTAAATTGTTAATTTAAAATAATTTAAAAATGTAAATGTTATAATGATTAAATGAATAGTAAACATACCAACATACTAATCAATAGAAATCGGTTAAAAATCACGTAATTGCGTTTTATGAAAGTTTGCAAGATAATTTTAGGGCGATTATTTCACCAACTGAAATTAATAATAATATAGAGTTATATGCTAATTAACAGCATTGTTTCTTGTTAGTAATTTGGCAATAAGATGATTAATACTAAATAAGTCTTTCTCGAAAAGAGTCATGTCGCATCTTTAAAGAGTTTGTTGGTGAATCTACATAGGTCTCTCATTCTTTGCCCTCGTTGCAGGGGAAAGAATATTGAATTTGACACTTTACTTGTATATACTAGACAATAGGCATATTCTATTTTAAAAAAAAGCAAATATATATATATATATATATATATTTTGCAACAAAACGAAATAGGAAAAAAAAAATTGCTCGTGCTAAATATATCATAACCATGACAAGGGAATTTGACACTTTACCTGTTTGTTTTCGTTTTTAAAAACGTTTCTCACGTTTTTCGAGGATAAAAAATTAAAACGAGCAGAAAGAACGTATTTGGTGCAACAGTTTACCAAAATTGAAAACAAAAACGTTTTTGTATTTTTCCAAAAATCTATTACGTTTCTGAAAACGACTTAATCTCGTTTTTGTTTTCTCCGTTTTCATTTTCTCTCTTCTTTGAAATTTTTTTCTACCTTTCACCAGTGTAGGCCTGATCTGCTCTGCTTGCTTCTCGCCCGACCTGCACTGTTTGCTTCTCGCCCGAGCTCCTTCGTTCTCTTCTCACCTGAACCCCTCTGTTCTCTTCTCACCCGATCTGTTCTATTCTCGTCTCGCCCTCTTCTTCGATCTCTGATTCTCTATGCAGCCCTTACTCTTCCAAATCAACCGACTCTTCGCCGCCCCAACTCCCTCAAATCAAACGAGGTATGCCCCTAATCTGGTTATTGTCATTTTAAATAGCTTTTTTTTTTTTTGATTTTATGGTGATTTGTTGAGTATTGCCGGGTGGGTGGTTTTTAGAGGTTCATGATGTATGTCGAGACATCTGGGTTGGTTGGAGTATTGTTGATGGTTTTTAGTGGTTTTTAGAGGTTCTAATTTGCTGAGTTTAGGTTGTATGCCGTGTTTCTTCTTCTTCTTCTTCTTCTCCTTCTTCTTCTTCTTCTTCTTCTTCTTCTTCTTCTTCTTCTTCTTCTTCTTTTTACCTTTTGCTGAATGTGTGTGTTTTGGGTTTTATGTGTGATGTGTTTTTTCTTAACAAAGTTCATTTTCCAAGTTTAACAATCCAATCTAGAGAAAGAAAGAAAGGAAGAAAGAAAGAAAATTATTAGAATCAACAGCAATAATTAAGAGAGATGCAAATAATCGTTGTTTTCTCCAACAAAGTAATTACAAAGTTTAATCCATGCAAATAAGATTTTTATGTAATGCAAGTAATTACAAAGTTTAATCTAACAAAGTAATTACAAAGTTTAATCCATGCAAATAAGATGAAAATACTCAATGCAAGAATTGGGTTTTATGTAATGCATTGTAATTATGTAATACTAACTACTATATAAGATTTTTAGCTTGAGAGACTGAAATTCTTACTTTTTTCCCCACTTATTACAAAGTTTTACTTGGTATGTCTTTAAATGTATCTCAAAGTCAATGCCAAACAGAACAAGAGGTTAATCCTCCTCTTAATTGTTTGTGAAATCACTACACAGTCTACAATTGAAGTTGAGCATAATCTCCAAAGTGCAAAACACATTTCCAACCATTCCTATTTTTCTTTCATCCTAATAAGGTTACTTACATGCAATGATTAATTATTGATAACAATAAACAAATTATAAATTTACAGTCACCAACACAAATTAAGGTCAATATGAATTATGCAACTTCAAAAGAAAACAGGTGTAGAGATCAATAGATTCTTGTAACTGATGAAGCATAATAGAATCACCAGTAAGCCTTATATTTTTGATGGACCCCCAATGTATTTGATAAGAATTTGGTTTAAAAATAATTCACAGATTCAAAACAAAATAACCAATTGATCAAAAGGTAGTTTCTGATTACTTTTAATTGGCTTTTTCAAGCTATTTTTTTCCCTAATGCCCTGTTCTAAACCATTTCCTTGCGCATAGTTACATTGCATATCTTAAAGGAATGCCATTTTATTTAGTGTCATTTCTATTTCTCCCCATGTAAGTGGTTACTAAAAACTGTTTGCCTGTTTTTGGCTTCTGGTATGCATATCTGCGTTGCCTCAGTATATGTTTAACTTTGACCATATCGCTTTAACTCTTTGGAGGGAGAAAAAAAGAAGTCACTAGACGGTTGATTTTTTTTTTTTTAATGTTAAATGAAACTGTTCCTTTAGATGTGTGATAAGGATGATACTACAAAATGGCCTACTGTAATTGAGGATTTTTATGTAGAACTGATATATAAGGAGGCAAAGAATGGTTTGCATACGTCCACTTTGGACAAAAAAACGTGGATGAAAATTGATAATGAAATACCACATAAGTTTGGTAAGCCTTTCACATTAGACCAACTTAAAGCAAAGTGGAATAGGCTCAGATGTAGTACGAGAGAGTTTCAGGCATTGATTGAAACAATAGGGTTTTGTTGGGATTCTGAGGCAAACACTATGACGGCTGAAAAAGAAGTGTGGAATTCGTATCTGGCGGTAAGTTTTGATCATAATTGGTATTTTTGAAATAGTTAAATTGGCATTTTTGAATTGCACATGAGTATTTATTACTTTTTTCTTTATAATGCCAGAAACATCTTCATGCTGAGAAATTCAAGAAAGGGGTTTACACAACTTTGTCCAACTTTCAGAGATTTTTGTTGGGACTATTGCTACTGGACAAGGGTCAATGAATTCACATACAGCCGTCAATGTTTTGAATGCGGCAAAAAGGGTTGTTACGCAACTAGAAGAGGAAGGGGAGGGTACAGGGGACTCGGATGAAGTATTGGTTGCAGAAGCCAATAGAAGCAGATGGTCTCAGGGTCCTTCTACTCGATACAAGAAGAAGGGCAAGAAGACGTCTACAGTTGACGAAGCTATAGACGCTTTAGCAAAGAGTGCTACCCTACGCAATGAGACATCTGTTCAAAAAAGTTGATTTGTTTCAGCAATATTTAGCTGATAGGCAAGCCCGTACTATGGCAGCAGCCGAGGCTCAGAAAGAGGATCCTACTACAAGTATTGAAACCTATATGGATTTGCTGAATGGGTATGAGGAGTACTTAGACGACGATGCATATAATAAAGCAACAGAGAAATTGGCTGTTGACATTTCCTTTAGGAGGATGTTTGTGAAAATGCCTACTCATCGTCATCTTTCATGAATTCGAAGCCTGTAATTTAGAAGCTTTATTTAAGTTGTTTTCTTTATTTTTTTTTCCTCTCAAACTTGTGTTTGTTTTAAGTATTGTTGAACATACTGCTTGAATTACCTCTCAGATTTATGTTTGTTAGGCTTTGTTATTTCTTTCTAGGCGGATTGAGTTAAATTGGAGTTCTTTATTTGATTAATTAATGTTATATGGATGTTTGATTAGTTCTGGTCAAGTTTCTTTTTTTTAGGTTAATATTTATTCTGATGCTACAAATAGTGAGGATGATGTCACAATTGTTGACTTTCTTCATTCATCAGATGATGATGAAGAGCCACAAATTTGTGTCCAGTTGTTGATGTCGCTTACAAACAGACCAACTAGGCAACCTCGTCATAATTATGCGTTAACTAGATGAGAATATGTTTTAGAACAATTGTATGGACATCCTGAAAATCTATTCGAAATGTGTCGTACGCACTGAGACACGTTCGAAGTAATTGTTCAGTTAATTCAAGACCGCAACCTATTGCATTCTTTAAGTATATCAACAGAAGAATCACTAATGATGCTCTTAAGAACGATTGCTCACTCAGATCGCAATAGAGAGATGCAAGATATATTTTCTCATTCTGGAGAGATAGTACACCGGTATTTTACTAATGTACTTATCGCATTATTTGCATTAGCACCTGAAGTTATAAAACCACCAAATATGAATATCGTCCCCCCAGAAATTCGACACAACCCTAAGTACTAGCCGTGGTTTAAGGTACAATCTGACTCTGCTCATAAATTAATAATATGACAAATAATTTTAAATTAATCCTAACTCACAACTTATGTATTTTAATAGGATTATACTGGTGCAATAGACGATACGCACATAATGGTTGTCTCACCTACACATCAACAGACATTCTATAGAGGAAGAAGACATTTGTGTACTCAAGATGTAACGGCGGCATGTAATTTCAATATACTATTCACTTACGTCAATATCGGATGGAAAGGATCAGTTTCTGATTTCAGAGTGTTAACTGAGACTATGAGAGATCTAGAGAACCGATTCTTGGTGCCACCCAACCCAAAATGTTACATTGTGGATTCTGGTTCCAGCACCACGCAAGGCTTTTTGGCACCATTTCGTGGTCAGAGATACCATATTCAACAGTTTAGAAACGGTGGCCAACCATCGATACCACAAGAGTTATTCAATTATTATCACTCATCACCGCGTAATTGCATAGAGAGGTGCTTTGGGATCTTGAAAGCAAGGTTTAAAATTCTTAGGTTTATGACGAATTACTGGATGCCAAGACAATCGCTTATACCAATTGCTTGTTGTGTGATCCACAATTTAATTAAAATACACGTGCGAGATGATCCTTTATTTAGACAATATGATGTTGATTTGCCCTTAGAAGATATTGAGGGAGAACAAGAAGGGCAATAGGGACAACAACAAGGTATGGACGCACAATAAGCAAAAACATCCGAAATGGGCTGTCGGCAACAACGTAATCACATGATTAATTTTACGGATCATCTAACTCATTAAATGTGGGATTCGTATATACGGCAGTAATATAAAGCTAAGATTATTCACTAAGTAAACTTTTTTTTTACTAATCAATCACTAAGTTATCTTATTTTAAATTTTTTACTATTTATTTGTAATGTAATTTAAATTATTTTATTAATTATTAGTGTTTTTATTTGGGATTCAATTATTATTTATTTAATATATTATTATTTTAAAGATTATTACATATTTTCAAAAATTAAACCACCAAACGCAGTTTCAATTTTTTTTTTTTTTAAACTGAAATCAATCTATGAATAAAACTATCAAACACATTTTCAGAAATAATTCCAAAATGAAAGTGAAAACATTTTCATTTTCATTTTCTTACAGAAAATAAAATTATTTTAGAATGAGTTCTAAACGCACCCCTTGTTTCCCATTTTCTCTCCCTTTCTTTTTAATTGCGTCCCTCAAATTTGAACCTAAAACTCAATAAATAAATAAAAAAAGTAAATCGCACACCTATTGTCTAAATACTATTTTGTCTCTATTATTATGTAAATGTCCAAAACACCCATGTATTTATAAAACCAGACTCAACATATAAAACAATTAAATTTTTTAAAAAACCTAGATTACCCTTTCCAACCTTTAATTTAAACGTTATTAAAACAAAAATATTAAATAAAACTAATCTTAACTAATTAAATTTTTTTAAAATGATTGAAGTATTTGTTTGATTGAAATATTTATTTGATATTATAAACATTTTTCTTTAATTTTCTAGTTAAGTCACATTTAAAATAACATTTAACACAGATTCAGAAAGATAATCTTGATATTTTAAAAAATTTAATTGCTCCAAAGGGTGTTTTGAGTTTGATTTTACAAATACATGTTTTGAGTATGTTTATAATAAAAAGGGCAAGATGATATTCAAACCAAACATAAGGAATGTTTTGAGTATTTTTTCTACCTATTAAACACCAATTGAGCCTAGCTGAATTGGCATTATTGTTTCTCTTTTTCTTTACTCATGCACATGATCGATAATTAATAGAAACTAGCGATGGATGAAAAAAGGGTAAGCCACACGATAAATTCTTTTCTGATCATCACTTTCAGAAATTACTGTATTAATTCCATACGAAAGAGCCAACATTTATCATTGACAAGGCAATGCCATCAATCAATGAGCTGGAAAAAGACTGATTGTAGCTTTAGCACTTTGTAAAACTACAGCATACGTTAATATCTTTAGAAATATATGTTAGACCAATTACAAAAGTATATGCCGAAGCCACCACCTTTTTTTGTCCCTTTCTAAGTCTTCTTTGTTGGCGAATCAACGTCTGAATAACAAATCTATTACTAGTGGCTGCTGCCCATATATTTGGAATATGAACTCTACCCTAAACTAAGTTTCCAAGTAAGAAGAAGGAAAAGAGGGTGTAATTTGGCAAGTCAAAGTCATATTGACGGAATTAAAGACCTAACTTTCAAAGTCTTCCTGACTAAGTCATGAAAATATATTGATGTTAATTATAAAAAAGCAAAAGACGACCCATAAATAAATAACGATGTGTATATACATACATATATATATATATATATTAATAAGTCTATTTTTCCGTCATCGGACTTGTATTAGAAACGGTTTGTTATACAATTTTTTATTTTGATAAGATCTAATAACGTATGCGATCGGAGTATATTTTTCCGTCATCAAACTTGTATTAGAAACGGTATGTTATACACAATTTTTTATTTTGATAAGATCTAATAACATACGCAATCAGTACATATTATATATATATATATATATATATATCAATTGACTTGCCTTTTGCTATATATGTGCATTGTGCGCATCTTCACTGAAGGTAGGTGAAAATAACTGCCAATGTTTCCTACAAGTGATTTCTACGGCCAAAAGTCGTTGATTCCCACGCATTGCTTATCGCTGATATTAATCGCTAGTGCTTTTCTAATTATCAAAAATAGTTAAACTCTTATCTACTTATATACACATTTTCTTCTTTGCACTCAATACTAACCTAAGTTTGTCAATATTGTATTGTTTGCTTTTTTGACCCCCCTTTCATGGTTAAATGTGAATTCCACGACCTTATTCAAGATATTCTTGTTTATTACTGTTCTACGATCCAAACGCGCATCATTAATATTTGCGTAGAAAGTGATCAAATTATCAAAACCCTAGTCCCTACGTAGTAATGTATGACGTAATAAAATCCCACAAAAGAAAGCTGATCCGTTATGTTAGTGTGTGCGTGTGTATATATATATATGTCTATATATATATATTTAATTAGTTGTATATATATATATATACATTTTTTGCTAGAATTAGTTAGTTGTAATTTGTGAACCATGAACTATTCCCAGATTTTTCGCCATAATTCATCTCCCAATACGATAATTTTATCCAAAAAGAGAGAAGTACATGTGATGCCAAAACCGTGAAACAGGAACTTTGGAATACGACGAACGGGACCTCCTTTGGACATATTGTCCATATCCGGAAACAACTTGATGAAAGTTTGATTTATTCATTTCCTTTTTAAAAAATAAAAAATATATATATATATGATAGAATGTGTCCAAAAATACCTGACCCCATCATACGTTAAAGTGCTTAAGAAAAAATAAAAAAAATAAAAAAATAAAAAAAAAGGAAAAAGAAAATATCTTAATGAAGCTTAAGGAGTAAGCTTCTTGTTGCGTGGCTTCTTGGAGAAGCTCAATCACGTCGGCTGGTACAGGTGAAATGCACAGGCGAGAGGATCACGGTTTTCCTTTTTTCATTTTTCATTTTTTTCTTTTTTTCACCTATCCTCTGTACTCGTGTCCTTTTTCTTAAACTTTGCAATTGCCACCCTGTCGCCAATAGAGCGACTTCAATTTTAGAACGCTAATTATTATTGTAGATGAGAATCCTATGACTTATTTGATGCACTAGTTCGGATTTTATTGATTTATTAAACTTTTTTATTTAAACAAAAAAATTTAAAAATGTATGGTTTAAATTATGTTTAAATTAATATTTAGTTGTGCAGTTAAAAATTGAATCTAAACAGAGAATAAAATTAGAATTTGTGTTTGGTAGGTGTGTAAAGCAAGCATAATAGTTTTACTGTTCAAACATGATTTGAACAGTTGAACTTAAAGGGTGAACTAAGACCTCGTTCATTTCACCGATTTGAGTTTTCAATTTCAATTTTACTACAGTTAAAAGCTCTTATAAAAAGTCACATTTAACTTTTTTACTACAGTTAAAAACTCTCACATAAAGTCACATCTAAGCTCGAATTAAAAATTTGAATCGGCGAACTGAATGAGGCCTAAACTCTTATAAGTTGGACAGATTAACTAAGTTTAAATAGGAAATATAATTTGAATTGTGTGGTTACAAAATACGAGTTCAAATTATGCACATCTTTCAAATTAGGTTGAACTAAATTAAACCAATAGAATAAACAGAGGCCAAATTTTTATTATTATTAATTTTGTATACCTGTTTTATAGATGGAATGTATACTTCTTATTTTACGATTAGGTTTTTTTACGGGAGAATATATTGCAAGATATAAAAAGGCATTCCAAACAGTAATTCACTCAAAAATCATTCTGCAAGAAATACCTGACCAAAAGATGAACGAAACACTCAAAGAGAAATAATGTGTATCCACTCAAAAAGATGCACCGCCAAAAAAAAACATCGTTACAGGAAAAATAAGAAAATCCACAACTAGAACATCAAAACACCAAGAAGAGTGAGATCGACCACTCAACACTGGTAGAAGAAAACAACATAAGAGATGATCGATTGACATACATACACTGCTACCATCTATAACTGATATGTGTACCACTAGATACATGGCTACCCCTACACATCAAAACCTCCACATTAAGGGCAGCTTAAGGTGATGGCTGTAACGACCCGCATCACCTACACCCCACCTTTTGGGGGCTTGACGTCTTCATTGACCACAACGAACTAATTAGTATGATATTGTCCATTTTGGGCATAAGTCCCTTACAATTTTACTTTCGGACTTCACCTCAAAAAATCTTATACTATTAGGGGATGGTATCCTTTCTTATAAACCATCACCTATAACAATTCTCAAATTATATGAGACTGCACAACTTACCATGTCTTGACCCTTTCTCCTCACGGGATTGATGACTGCCACATGGCCTACTCACTGCGAAAACACCTCGCTACCGATAGTGACTAACCTAATCTTTAGCTCTAATCCGACAACCCTCCTTCTCGCTAGTGGCATAAACCCCATTTCCGAACTCAACATCCAATGACAACCATGTAGATGAATAAGCATCTTATTAAGCATTGTATGACTTCTTCCAGCTTAAGATAAAAATCATGACAAGTAATAGTACGTTTAGTAAGGGGATTCATACTATGATTTGAATCATGATTCATGGTTCGTTACAGTGTTCTCTCTCACAAAAAATACAAATAAATTGAAAATAATTCTAATCTTATGATTCTAATCCATGAATCAAACGTCTCAATGACTATAACATACCATTTAAAAAAAAAATACTATAACGTAGGTGCCATTCATTTATTTGGTTCATTGCTTTTTATCATATCTATAATTAAACATGTTATTTTCTACTTTTTGGCCATCTGGCACTAATAGTGTTGGCAAACGATAATCCACTTTGAAAAGGATTAAACATTGAATACAATGTACGTACTTAACTAGTTGCTAGGTAGGACACGTAACTTTTACACATGTTAGGAAATGCGATTGATTTATACAATATTAATTAACTTCTATCATGTGTATTTTATTAGGGTGATAATTCATGTTATGTGTTATATATGTTCGTGTTGTATTTTAGTTCTTTTAAAAACTGCAACACGAATACGAGACGACCACTTTACCCATGACACGATATTGACCCGTGAACTCAAAATTGACACGAAAATTATATATTTTTCTTTAGATTTTTACATATTAGAAATAACTTAAAATTCATAACACGCTAAAATACAATAACATCTATTAAAATTAAGCAAATAATAGTATAAGATTTTTAGTATAACTATCATGATATCACAAGTTTATAATAAAATCTAAAATATGTAATGAAATATATATATATATATATTTTAGTTTTGTATAAGTTTCGTGTCGTATTCAGGTTATGACTCGAACCTCTTTTTTCTTAACCTTAACCCACAAAATTTGTATTATTTTTAGGTCGTGTTATCGTGTCGTGACTCATATTACCGATTCTAGTATTTTATGATCTTTCTTAAAAGATGTTCACAGTAGTGAAAACTTGTTCCTAATAAAGCGTGTTTTCTGAACATATCCTCATGACATCTAGTTCTAATGTGAAGAATATTGGTCATAAAAAATTAGCAACATCAACACCAAGAATCGCCAAGGCCAAAGTATCATCAATCCAATTAGGTCGTTGGTATTATTTTTTAAAGATTACTTAGCAATATCTAGAAAGTTTGATCAGGTTTGAAACTACGGATTGAGACGGAGAAAATGATGAGTCTCACAAAGATCAATTACGCGGGGCATTTTGTGAGAACTCCCAAACAACCTCTTGTTTTCTCTTTATAAAATTAATGCGTCAATTAATTTTGACAAAGTATAGAGAGAGAGAGAGAGAGAGAGAGAGAGAGAGAGAGAGAGAGAGAGAGAGGGAGAGAGAGAGAATAATGAGCGAAAGAGACAGTAACGAATGGCGACTCCTTGCTTCACATTAGAAGTCTGCTTGAAGAAACGGATTAATATGGGAATGCAAATAAGTTTGGTATGTATATATGTACCTATAATATACTATATTAATATGTATGTATACATCATATAGTTCTAGTACATATATATATATATATATATATATATTGGTTATTTTCTTGGTTTGTACTTTGTAGGCATATGTCTCTATGAATATTCGAATAGCTTTAAGGACACTCAAGGTTGACACTGCAGCTAAAGCCCCAACCCAACCAAAGCTCGTATCCTTTTCTAAAGAGGTGAAACGTCCCTAAAGAATCACCAGGTTGCCTTCTATCCACGCTCTTAAACTACTCTCTCTTTTTTTTTACCGTACTAGCCAGATTTTTTTTTTTTTTTTTTTGCCTTAATGGTTATACATATTAACCTTCTTGGATAAGTTTTTTTAATTTAAATCTTAAATGACTTTATATATATATATATATATATAATATATATATAAAAGTATGTTTGACACCTTGTTGGAGAAGGAGAAAACCACACGAGAATAATATTAATAAAAAAAAACTAAAAATACATCCGAAGACTGCATTATTTTATTATAATACAAGCGTACATAGACAAGCATAACCAAAACTTGACGTCCAAGCAACCTTTTCTATTTCTGGAAATTTATTTATTCTTCTTCTTTTGTAGCTTCTTTTGCAGCTTCTTTTGCTAACCTTTTTCCTTTCTCTCTCTCTCTCTCTCTCTCTCTAGGAAACAGTTTAGTATCGCAGAGAACTCTCACGCCTCAAAGAGACTAGTCGGACTTGGGAAAAAAAAACAAAACAAAAAAAGAGTGAAAGAATAAAATTCTTTCCTGTCTCTGACATCAACCAAGAAGAATTAAATGGAAGAAGATCAGCAATAGAGAGAAGTCGTCGTGGAAAACGTGCTATAAAAGGGACTAGATTCCTTTACGTTTTTCCTTTCTTCTTTTTCTTTATTTTTTTCCTTCTTTCAATCCTTGGGGTTATCCAATTATAGTGTCTCCGTGGATATAATTTCTGAAGAGTTCGGTTTTGTTGTATAATATACTGGAGGAAATTATAGGAGATCAAAAAACAATATTGGAGCTTTGGGATGAAACTCAAAGCAAAAATATTGAAAATTATAAAGATATTATTACAAGATCAACAGAAGAAATGACTGCATGGTGCAATGAATCGGATGAGGAGAGGGCAATTAATCAGTTAATTTCTCCCATCGATGCCACAGTTTCTAGATCTCTTAGCATAAATACCACCACCAAAACTACTACTTCTACGACTACTTGTGCTGACGAATTAAGGACCATAACATGCCCTTCTTGCGGTCACCATATACAGTTCCAAGACCAGGTAATTATCTTTTTTTCTTTTTTTTTTTCCTTGTCCTTTTGTTGTTCCTTGATTAATCTTCACTTAGTTTTTAATTTGGTTATTTATTTTCGGGATTTTTTTTAAAGTTCAAGACCAGGTAATTAATTATCTTATTTTTTTCAAACCCTTTAATTTTCTTTTTCGCTTTTTGGTTTTTTATTTTAGTTTTTTTTTTTTTTTTTTTTGTTATAATGATAATTATGTGAAAAAATTAACAGCCGGGGATTCATGATTTGCCGGGGTTACCAGCTGGGGTGAAGTTTGATCCAACTGACCAAGAAATTCTTGAACATTTGGAGGCCAAAATACTCTCTGATTCGCGTAAGCTTCATCCTCTAATAGATGAATTTATACAAACGCTTGAGGGAGAGAATGGAATTTGCTACACTCATCCAGAAAAACTACCAGGTCAGTTCTTTTGTTTAATTATTTTGTAACTAGTAGGTTTAATTTGTTAAGTAACCTCCTTAATTATGTGTCTAACTTTGGGGTAATTATAAAAGTCGTACACGGGACAACAATTTTGATTATAATTGTTCATTCGACCAAAGAAACTTTTTTTTTTTTTTTTTTACTTTTTTGTTTTGAGATTTCCTAGAAACTATTTTGAGTCTCAAAATAGAGAGATTTTTTATAATCAGGAAATGACAAATTAAAAAGGTGCGTCATTTTATATCGACTGCAAGAAGTATATACACTATTGTTGCTTCTTTGATTTGCTTGATTTTCTTTCCTAGATATTCTCGGAAAAGTAATACACTCAAATTATATTTAAGAGATCGAAATTCCCTGTTTTTCATTTTTGTTTCATGAAAAAAAAAAATGCACTTAAGAATTTGGTTATAAGTTTTAAAGATCCTTAAAATTAATAAATGGACTTAATTACGTCTCCCACAGTCGATGTCAAATTGAAAGAATATAAAACCCAATTCATCAATATTATATATGCGTGTAATATTGCCTGATAAGTATTACCTCAAACTGATGATAGATATATACTAATAAGGAAAACATCTTGATCGTTTTAGCCTTTCTATTCATATCATAACGTTCTTAAAACCTCCTAGAGTTGCTTTCAAAGTTCAATGGCTTCACATCAAATATTTACTTCCCATTAATGGACCGGCTCATAATTTTGAAAGCGAATTTGAATTTCATGAAACACGTTAGTCTTAAAACAAATGATCACCTGATCTTGATCAAAAGTTCCAAAACAAAAATGTATCGCCTCTTTACTCCTTTGGTTTAACTTGGAAAAGTTACATACGTACGTATATGCGTGCATGCAAATATATCGTTTCATTACTTCTTGATAAATTCTAAGAAAAGAATAACAGTAATTCTTGATAGATAAAAAATATAATTGAGTTATTGGATTAACAGGCAATATTTAGGAGTCAATCTAGCTAGTTGGGATGTTCCACGAATAATCTTTTAAAAAAAAAAATCATAACATGCATCGTATATGCTTTTTTTCAACTTTTAAATCATGTTGATACTAGAGTATTTTCCTTTCTTTTTTCTTTAATATCTGATCAATATATATATATATATAAATTCTATATATATCAACAACTGTGACTGACGAGCATTTTACAGTACTCCTCTCTTCTCGTTAGTTAGTTAGTTAGTATCATTCTCTTTGTTTGACCAACACTTAATCTTCCAAATTTACTGCTAGTAGTAACCTTTCAACATATACATATACCTTCCCTCCATTCCACAAGTTAAAGCACATTTTTGCAATATATATAATATAAAAACATGAGTACTTCCTTTAACTTCTTGTTGAAACTTTTCTGACCGCACAGGAGTAAGCAAAGACGGCCAAATCCGGCACTTCTTCCATAGACCTTCAAAGGCCTACACTACCGGCACAAGGAAACGCAGAAAGGTTAACACCGACGAAGACGGGAGCGAAACTCGATGGCACAAAACGGGGAAAACAAGGCCGGTTTTCGTCAACGGCGGAGTGAAAGGATTCAAGAAAATCTTAGTCCTGTACACCAACTACGGCAGGCAAAGGAAGCCGGAGAAAACCAACTGGGTCATGCACCAATACCATCTGGGCAGCAACGAGGAAGAAAAAGATGGAGAACTTGTGGTCTCAAAGGTTTTCTACCAAACACAGCCTAGACAATGTGGTTCTAGCACTATCAAAGACCATGTTGTTTCATTTGACACAAATATAAACATAAGGAGTGGACTAATTCATGATCTTCATACCATTACTAGCCCTCTAGCAAAGAAAGCTGCTCTTCATCACCATCATCATCATCATCATGTGGAGTATAATTATAACCCTAATTCATTCATTGATTATAATGATCATCATCATCATCATCATGAGGAGGGGTCCCACAATGAAGAAAGCCCACCACAGCTGATCCCTAATTTGGTTGTCCAAGGTGACGGGTCGTCGTTTGTTCATCGATTAACCGCTGAGGCAAGCAAAGGAAAGCTTGAGAGGAAAATGTAGTGACGCAAGAGCTTTTGGTAGGGTAAACAATGACAATGACTGTTGTATAGTTGTTGTTGTTGTTGTTTTTTAAGTTGCTACGTAACACTCAAATAAGTTATTGGAGGAAAAGAAGAAAGGTTTACTCCGAATAAAGATGAATTAATGGCTTCCAAGTGATCAGGTCGTAGAAGATTTGGCCACGAATATTATATTATTGAGGGTATGTTCTAATTGGATTTTGTGAGCAAGTTATGAGCAAATATTAATATATATAGGAGTGTACAGGTAAGTGTTTTCTTTGTTCTTACAAACTTTTATCACATGTTTAGTCTTAAATAGGTTTTAGATATTCATCCTTATGTTTATTTGTACTTAATAATTTGTTCTTTTGAGACATTTTTGACTTAATAAAAGTGATGTTATTCCGAGAGAGTTTATACGTTCTCGTTTGAAGAGAGGATTATTCGTGGATTTGTTTTCCCTTTTTTTTTTTTTTTTGGTACAAGGATTATACTTGTGCACTTTGCAATATTTGTATAGTAGCTAGATATAAGGACTTTTGTTTGTAGATACCATGTCTTAGATATTTGTGGAGTCAATCTTTCTCTCTAAAAAACTCATGGCCTCCTTCATTTTACAATTTGAACCATAATTTAATACAGTGTTTTTTTTTTTACAAAAATTTAAATTTAACATTTTTATTATAATAATATTTTCTCTCATATAAATTCACGTAGCATACTCAGCTAGTTGAAAGTATGAAACCACGTATTAGATATGCACTAATCCAGCTTTTTACTCTATTGTATAAATATTCCCAATATCTTCATTTACTCGTTGTCTTTTGGCAATTTAGATTTACTCGTTGCAGACTTCGCGTTCATTTTTACTATGTACTTCGCGGCCATTGTCGTCTTCTTTTGTGAACTCAAAATAGTTGTATCACAAAAACGAAAAACTTCAAAACTTGTTGTGTAAGCAAATTAAATGAATTTCTTGCATAAGAAGCAAAAGTCTATTCCTCGTCAAACGTATCCTAGTGATTAGACAATAAATAATTAATGAATGTATCTACCATGTCTAGGGAACCTTACAGAAAGGGATTTTTTTTTTTTCTGGTAGGGCCTTTCTACTGATAAGTTCAGTTTATAACCTTCAATTTATAGCTATAGAATTTGGTTCAAAACATATTAGATTAAAAAATATGCAAAACAGATCGCTCGTGATATATATTTAACAACTGAAAATAAAAAACTATTAGTAGTTTGTTTTTTATTTTTTATTTTTTTTCTTTTTAATTCGTAGTAACTACAGAAGACTAGATTACCTTCTTTTAAGATTTTTTACGGTAATATTTAAAAAAATAAACTACCAGTAAGTTTTTGTTTTAGAAAGACCTTTATCCTAAAAAAAAAAAAAAAAAAAAAAAAAAAAAAGAACCTTGGGAAGATAAGGGCTTGTTCTTTTGATGTTTTTGAGTTAGGTAACTTGAGTGTAGATTTTGAGTTGAATTTGAGTTATAACTTGAGTTAAAGTTGTAACTTGAGTTTGTGTTTAGTTGTGTACATTTGAGTTATGGTTTGAGATAAGAATCTTTTTTGAGTTTGTGTTTGAATAAGTCAAAACTTAAGTTTATTTTTAGATAGTATTTTAATAAAAACTCAATGCTGATGAAAAATTTTAATAGGGTATATGGGTCTAGTTTTATTTGTATTTTCGTTGTCAACACATAGAAAAAAAATCATCTCAATCAGAATTAAAACGAAAAAGTTATAGCATTTTTAAGAATAGAAAAAATACTGTTCATTAACTTGAGTTCGAGTTTCTGAACTCGAGTTGAAGGGAAAACTTGAACTCGAGTTTTAGTTCCAAACTCGAGTTCAAACTCAAGTTCAAACTTGAGTTCAAACTTAAAAGAACATGAACTCGAATAAAGTTATAACTCGGGTTACCTTTATTTGAATTTTTCACTCAAAAAATACCTCACCGAACAGGCCCTAAGTCTTCAATCCCATGTTGTGTTCGGAAGGTCGGTGTTGAGTTGACTCTGGGGACGTCTTGACTTCATAAATACAATACTGAATTCTGTTGAATATTGTGTACGTAATTAGCCGGTTCAATTACGAAGTCTCCTTAAATTATGTTAATTGTGTTAATATGCTTTCTAAACAGAGCTGCATTTTCTCTTTTTTGAATAGAACTGTGTGAAAAAATGAAATTTATATAGTAGACCCCAATCAAGTTGGGACTTGTGTTAACATGCTTTTTAAACTTTAAAATACATATATTGCGGCCTTGATTTATAATACTTTTCCATATTTACCCCCAAACTTTAAAACTTGTTATTTTTATCTATACTAGCACATTCGACACATGCAAGCAAGTTAAATTTATCTATTTCTTTAAACCCTTAACTAATCCAGGATCCGTTCTCTACTTTTCCCTTCAGTCGCATCGCTTTTGAGGAACTATTATAAGGAGAATATATATCTAAAGATTTTTAGTCTAACTAATTTATTTAGAGTGAAAATGTTGCACCTAAGTAACAACTCTACACTTCCGTCTAAAAAAATAGGGGGTAAATCCGAAAAAGTATTATACATCATAGGCGTAACAGGTACGTTTTTAAAGTTTGAGGGGCATATTAGTACAAGTGATCACATAGTTGAAGAAAAATTTATAAAATCGGTCCACTAATTTAATTATCTCTCCTAAAACATATAATTGGTTTATTATTATTATTATTATTATTATTATTATTATAATTATTATTATTATTATTGTTTAGTTCTCCATACATAGTCAAATATAAGTAGGAATTAGTGATCATATCCCAAAAATCTTAAAAGGAACTCAATTTGATCAAACCATGAAATGCTCTAACATTAATTCATTAACTTCATTCATGAACTTCGTAGTTACTTGACGTACATGATATTATTCTAGAAAGTCTGAACAGTGGAATATCGGCCAAATACATCAGATTTTCAACAAAGACGTGCAGCTCATGCAACCAATGAGAAAGTAGAGAGCTTGTCGACCAAGAAAGAATCATCGGATTTTCAAAACAAAACAAAAAAACAAGAAGTCGGTTGTTGCTTATTTAATTCTGTGAGCCTTCTAGGAAGCTTTTACTTAACTTTGTTTAGTTCCAGTCAGCCGTCGCTCTAAACTGTTTTGAAGTTCCAGGAAAACAATATGTTATTTCTCAGTTATATTTTGATCTTTAATAAAGCAAAAACTTTTGACTTAGAAAACAAAACTAAATGCAAAACAATAACAAAACAAATATAAAAATAGAACTGCAAATAAGTAAATTTATGATTTTCTCATTAAGACGTTACGAATAATGAAGAAAACAAAACAAATATAAGAATAATACAGTCAAAACAAATCTTAGGTTTTATCAGTTATATTAATTTATTAATTCTTTGTACTTTTTCTTTCCTAAACAATCAACCAATTTATGTAACATACTACACGGTGACTTCGCCCTGAAGCTTTGCAACTCCAATTATTGGTTTGGATAAATTATTTCTCTTTCGACTATTATTCTGTGGGTAATTATTGGACAAGTAGTTGAATTGTTGTTTGGTTGGAATTGGATGGAACATGAACGGACCAAGGAGGGAGAAACAACAAGAGCGATAGATATCGCTTTTGCTTCATGGCCAATGAGACTCAAGACTTTTTTTTCTTTTTTTCTTTTTTTTTTTTTGCTGGTAAACAAAAAAGAGTTTAGTTCTAAACTATTACTTCTAACTTATTCTATGTTTCTACAATAATAGCTGGAGATTTATTTTTTGCTATGGAGCCACTTTATTGGATGTCATTTTCTAATCCAGTCTGTGAGTGGAAAGAGGAAGAGTCATATAATGCACATTTGTCAAACATTAAGGGTCCTTTGTCAAACATAAATTAAGGGTCCTTTGTCAAACATTAATTAAGGGTCTTTTGTTAAATATTAAGGTCTCTTTAACTTTGTAAATTCGAGTTTTTAATTTAAATTAAAATGTGATATTTTTTTAAAATTTTTTACTGTAATAAAAAAAATTTAATGTGACATTTTTTAAGAATTTTTTACTATAAAAATCTAAAACTGAAAATTCAAATCGGTGAAATGAACGCGGCTTAAAAATATGTTTAGTTTGTTAATTTAAATTTTTAATTTAAATTATGAAAAAAATTTTATTATAATAAAAAATTAAATATAATTATTTTTTATAATTTTTTATTATAATAAAATTTATATTTTAAATTTAAATTAATAAAATAAACGGAACGTAATAATATTTTAATAGTAATAATAATAATAGTTACAATAACAATGATAATAGGTAGGAAATTATGAAAAAAAATGGACGGCGGATGAGACGACGTCTGTCCTGCGTCTTTCTTGGAGAGTGGGCAGCAGCAGGAATTCAATTCAAACCCCCTGAACTTTAGCGATGTCGTTTTCAGTCATTTCCCAACCAAATGGCCCAGCGGCAACAGTTAATATCAAAAAAGAATCCCTTTCTTCTCACCCCTATTGACTCTTGACTTGAGGTCACACCGAAACAATATTAACACACGCTCTCCGATAAAGTCTCTTACCGGTAGGTCAGTTTATGACTTAAATTTAATTAAAATCATTTATGCTGAAAAAAGAGTTTTTAATATAAATTTAACGGTTAAAATTAAAGAATTATTAAAATTTTATTTATTTTGTGAATTTAAGTTTTTAATTTGAGTTGAGATGTAATATTTTATGAGAGTTTTTCACTGAATAGAAAAAATTAATGTGACATTTTTAAGAGTTTTTTACTGTAAAAATCTAAAATTGAAACTCAAATCGGTGAAATGAACGATATCTAATAGTTAATTTTTCTGATCCTATTTTGAGAAACTCCCAAACAGAGTCTAAATAAAATAAAATCTGTAAACGAAAAAATCACACAATTTGCAAAAGTAATTAAGGCCTCATTCATTTCACCGATTCGAGTTTTCAATTATAAGTTTTTACAGTAAAAAACTCTCAAAAAATGTCACATCTAATTTTTTTTTATTACAATAAAAAAACTCTCAAAAAAATATCACATCTCAATTCAAATTGAAAACTCAAATCCGTGAAATGAACGAGACCTAATCTTCAATTTCTTCCTCTTTCAGACCCACAAAAGCAAGGATTTCGTAACAAAAGTGGGTCGACATTAAACTGTTACATATAACGGAAGCAGCATAAACAAACACAACGGATGCAAAAATAAAGCACAATCAAATCAAATGAAAAATAATGAAAGCCCTTGGTCCAAATTTTTGATTCTCATACAATACTCAATTGGTTCCTCACATCCCCCTAGGTCCTAACCATCAAATGATTCGCATTGTTGGTAGAGAAAGAACATCTCAGAAACTTTACACACGAAGACCCACAAACCACTAGAAGAAAAGAAACTACATTACAAGCAAAGGATTGCTTAATGCTACCTATAAAGATCTAAAGTCAGTAGTAACAAGCGGTAGTTCTTCTCAACCCTTTGCTAGTTAAACCAGGATAACTTAAAAAACTAAAAAACACAAACAAAAAGCTGAAAGTTTTTGCACAACTGAAAATGGTACTTCTCATAATGAACACTTTAAACTAAGCCATTTACGACCTAAGTTGATCTACCATGTTGACTCCCAGAAAATTACACCGGTGTAACTGCCGCCTTAGAGGTCATGACTTCTGGAGGATACATTTCTCATACAGAGCAAGAATCTCCTTTTTGTTGGGATTTCTCAACTGAAGTAGCTCGGCTCCGAAGTTATGTTTAGTGAGTTCTTGCTTAAGTTTCTGGACGGTGAACTTTGTGTAATCTTCCTGGTTCGTTTGCTGACTATGGTTGTTATCCTCGTCTCCCCTGAATATCGAGCCTCCATCCTCTGGCTGCAACTTTAGAGGGCTTGTCGTGCTTCTTGACCGCTTATTTACTCTTGCAAATCTGTCATTTGTGTCCATGTCTTGAACAGATTCAAAACCCATCTCACAGTCGTCTACCCTTACACGCTTCCCATGTGAAGTGGTCTTGAGCTTACTATCCAATGCTGTTTCATTTAGGCGAACAGAAGTCAATTCTTGCTGTAGCAAATCAAGTTTTGCCTGCGCAGCTTGTAGCTGAAGTGAGAGGGCTTCTGCCCTGCTGTTTGCGTCTGCATGTGCAGCCCGTTCGCTGTCCAGAAGATTTTGAAGGACTTGAACTGTACTAGCCCTCTGTTCATTGTTAGATTTCAACAGTGACTCTATTTCTCTCTCCCTTTCTTCAACTCTTCCTTCCAGTAAAGCAATTTTTGAATGAGCTTCCATCTCAGATACACGAATTCTTTCTAATTCATCTGCCAAGTCGATTTTCTCTCTTTGTAAACTCTCTATATGCCTTTCAGACCTCTCAATTTGTGCCAATCTTTCCATTGCCAACCTCTGCATCTCACTCTTCTCCTTCTGAGCGGCATCTGATTGAGCTCGTGCTTTATCAGCAATATCTGTTGCCCTGGCAGCTTCTCTTTCAGCAATTTTACACCTCTCCTGGACTTCCTCAAACCTCTTGCTCTCAGATAAATATTTTTGCTCCAAATGGATCTTCTCCTGCTCCAGTATCTTTTTCTCTCTCTCAAATGAGTGGGACCTAGCATTGGCAATTTCTAGTTTTTCACTTAGCTGTTTGATTTCCAGCTTCATTGATGATGTCTCAGCATCATAACTATCTACCTTTGATTTGGCAGCCTGCAAATAGTTAGTGATAATAAAGGTTAAGCAGAAAGATCGAGGAGGAATGGGTTAGACTTACAAGATAACGTACATGCTATCGTATTTCTGTAAGAGTGCAAAAAAAACAACTCACCTTCAACTCTAATTTTAGCGTAGTCAAGCACTGCTCAGCATATTCAATCCTTGCTGCCTTATCCTTTATTTCTTCTTCCTGCATGTCCATTAATAAGGAAACCACTTAAAGCCTGCTCTTTTATTTTCAGATGACATATTGATGAATGTAAGTATATAAAACCATGCGCAACAACTCATAGCGCAATATCTGCATGTGTACAATTGTTTGTGTCTATCAGTGATTGCAGAAAGAAAAAGGGTAAGAGAGTAACCTTATCAGCCAAACTGCTTGCAAATTCTTCCCTAAGAGCATCTTCTCTCTTTTGTGTTTCTTTACTTGTGCGTTCTTGAACAGTTGCAGCCTTCTCTAATGCAGCTTTTGCTTCTCTGAAAGCAATGTCAAACTTCCGTTTCCACTCCTCTGCCTCCTCTTGAGCAGACTGAACTTGTTCTCGAGCAGCAGCCAGCCTCGCTTCAGCTGCGCTGCTGCGGGACTTGAGAACTGCAATTTCAGAACTTGCTTGATCTTCCTCAGCTTTCTGCTTTGACAAGACCTGTTCATATTTTCTTTTCCATTCGAGAGACTCTTGCTTGGAGGAATCCAACGACTTTAATAAGCTAGAACACCTCTCACCCAATGAACTGCAATTACTCTGTAAGTTTGTTATGCGGCTCATGTATTCATCAGCTAGCCTTTTCTTGTCACTGAATGCATCCTCATAACGTTTCAAATATTCCAACTTGGACTTCTCACTAGCTTCAAGCTGCTTGTTAAGTAATCCCAACTTATCTTCAATTGATCGGCATTTCAAGAGCAGTGCATTCTTCTCTGATCCAACTTGATCAATTAATCTCTTGGTGAGGTCAAGTATGGGACCTTCCAAACTGGGGTTTCATCAAATTGGAAAGATTTTTAGAGACAAACCTATATACATACTATACATACAATAAGGGTCGTAGAAAGAGGCAAACCTCTTCTGTAAGAACATGACCAGTTTCTGAGATTTTCCTGGACCATGACATGATGCTTCATACTCAGATATGAGACCATCCAGGACCTGCAAAACAAATCACGAGTCTCAAGTCACCACTTAAAAGTAAGAAACATTTGGCATATCATGTGAATACAAAGGCCAATCAACAAATAGAAATGAAAAATAGCAATATATGTAGGAGATCGATCAATGCATTTGCAGCTTTTGCATTCTCTTTTAGGGGCTACGTTATCTCTGACTATGAGCAGTGATTTTTACTAAAAAAATGTTCATTATAAGCAAATTTTGGGGCTATCACATGGTCGTATGCTATTGAAGCGATATAATGCACAGGACGACGGCCAAAATAAGGCTAGTGCCTATAGACTAAATATTGCGATGTATCCATGTATCTAACAAAGGAGATTTCAGAGTAGATATCTTTTAGTTGTAAAAGTAAGGCTCTTCACAGCTAAAAGAAATAGCAACCATAGATGTTATAACGCAGAAGCTCCTGAATGTCGCTCTTCAAATTAAAAAACCAAAAGCATATTGAAAGTGAGCTAAGCACCTAATGCACTCCACATTGAGCCACTCACCATAGCTAAAGGCTCTATATTTGTTCCAGTGATTTGTAATTCTGTACCACTAACAAACTAGGGAAATTAAGGACGTAAAACTTGATTTATAGCATTTCATACTGTTATATCAGCGATCAAAATTAAGATACAAGTCTAGTAATTTTGTATTTACTCTGGACTTACACAAATCCAGCAAACAGGTGTAATTTATAGCATCACAGCATCTTTAAACCAAAACCAAAGGCATCATAAAAAAGTCTTAAGAAAGCATAGGCGAAAACTAGTAAAATAACCAAAAAGGCTTTTCTGTCAAGGAAGGATGTTTAAGTTAAATCCATAAAGCATTCCAATGGTTTGGGAAAAAGAATAATCAATCAAAACTAAACAGAAAAACAAAATCTTGTAACCAAACAAGATGATTGAACTTCATTATGCAAAATGCATCAGAAACAAATTGTTCTGGATGTTAAATTGATATCCCTTAACATCTACACTGTATGAAAAACATCACTTACCAAAAAATTCTTACCTTCACAATATTGTTAATATTAGCATCAGTAGCATGGCAAGCAGTTCTCAGCTTCCTTTCCATCCCTTGTATAGCGTTTGAACATTGCAACTCAGCCTCCATATATGCATTTCTCTTATAATCCTATACGTGCAGCAAAATATAAATGACAAATCAATAATATGGTCCATGAAAGATGGGTAGCCAAATGCAAGCATACAGAAACACCAGGTACCATACCAAATATTAAAAAGTTCATATTAATGGGGATGGGGGCTAGACTAAAACGTGTGCAAGAATTGTCTACAGTATTTGCATGGCTAACTCTACATTTCCACATTCAGTTGCCTTTGACATAAAGTCAAGACTAATATTTTTAACTAGGATTAATTTCATAAATGCCCCCTGAACTTTGTTCTTTGTTTCAACATGCAGGGAGCATGTTGAAACAAAGAACAAAGTTCAGGGGGAATTTATGAAATTAATCCTTTTAACCATCCAGCTCTAAGTAAGCAATCAAGTTTCTTCGAATGTAGGATACCTCAAATGCCTTTCGGAAGAATTTATGCAAAGTCCCCTCATATTTCTTTCTCACTGGACCAATTCCGAAAGCAGCAGAATCAAAAGTAGCCAATGCTTTCTGGACGGCTTCTTCATGAGCTTCCCTCAATGCAGCCTAAAACAAGATGTGATTAGAAACCAATATAAATCATCAAAAAGTAAGATAATGCAACACTTACTTCTTCTGGAGGCTTAGAACGGTCAAAGGCAGACATGTACACCTCAGTTGCAGAATCATAAGCTCTCCGGCACTCGGTTTCTTCAACATTCTGCAAAACGTTTTAAGTTACATTGAAAGATGATACAAGAAATCAACATCAATCTTCTTATGCTACAGAAATGAGATTCTAAGAGTTATTTCAAAGTTGATTTTTTAATTGAGCCCTTACAAAATGTGTATGTATTCTGTTGCTAATGATGGTTCTGTATGTTCTATTCAATGATTCATAAACATCATAGTGTCACAATACGATATCTTTGATAATTCTGATTTTTATCTCTTTCAAGCCATGGTTATCTTAACCTAAGCATATTATATTGTCATACGCTAAATTCCAAAAATCACATGATATAATATGAATTAATAACCAGTATGTAGCCCTGCTTACATCCTAAGAATTAAACAATCTCAGAGTTCCTAGTCAGCATCTACAAATACTTTTGAAGTTCCATAATGGTAGTAAATTGGGTTACCTGCCATGAAGAAGATATTGCAGGGACTGCACCCTTATTGAGAGCATCAAGATAAGATTCCGTGATACCGACAAGAATTGGACCAGTCATTACAGTTGCCCCAACTTGCTTAGGCCTTGTTCTTTCAAACACAAACCTCGTCAATGCATCAAGACCGGATCTAAATTCAGGCCTTAGTTTGTCCAACTGCATATAGAAGTAACAACATCTCAGCTCACACACACACACACACACACACACACATAACAGAGTAATTTCAGCGTCAAGAACCCTGAAAACTCACTGATATTTGATCAAGTCGCTGGAGATCATTTTCATTGTTCAAAGGCCGCACAAGGGTGAAACATTCTTTGTCTGGAAATAAAGCTTGGATGGCCTCGCGAATCTATTGATCATTTAAAACATGAAATAAGAACTTCCACAACAAAAAGTGGAACTTAAAATGCTAGATGTCAATGTGCCTATAGTATCTCAAAAAAAAAAAAAACAAAAAAACAAAAAAACAAAAAAACAAAAACAAAAACAAAAAACAAAAAAAAAACAAAATTAGGAATGCATGCAAGAGAGAGAAAGAGAAGCTGAAGAAAACCTGAGTGACTTGACAAGGAAAATTCTTGGGATTAAAAAATTTAAGATTGCTTAACGATGGAATACTTATACTATGGAAAACGCAATCTATTGATTTTGTAAATATGATATACTAGGAAAGTTTGAAATTTATATTTTGTATCCCTAGGATTAAGGTAATCAGTTAGTTTCCTGACATCTCACGAATAATGGGATAAGGTGTAATCTAGGAGATTCTACTTTTGTGTATAAAACCCTAAGAAGGCCGGCTGTATAGAATTAATTTAGAGAATAAGAAATATTTTTTCTTCTCCTATTTTTCCACATATACAACTAAAAACATAGATGAAGAGTACCTCATTTTTGGCTGCTACGTCTTTTCCTCTACCTGAAACCGGCTTCAAAGCAAGCTCTAGATAGTCACGGGGCGTTATCCTTTGATCACCTTCTTCTAGATTCAAATAAAAGTCCTGAAACCAACCAAACATTCAACCAATTGAAGACTGTGGCTAAAAAGCACATTCTCCAAGCATAACAACAAATAACACAAACTAACTAGAGCAACGAAAATAGTGTTTGTTATTATTATATTGATGTACTTAATTGCACAATAGGGTCAATAATATAGAGCAAAAATGTACTTAATTTAGAGCAAAATACCCTTAGAAGCCAGACAAATATAGGGGAAAACTGCCCAAGTTCGGAAGCTGAACTTCTTCCTCCAGAGGCTTTAACACGGATATGTTTCGTCATTTGTGTGACAAGAGAGAGACGATCCAGTGCAGATTCATCAATGGCACCCATCTAATAGAAAGGTGAAGCACGAGTTAAATAAGTGAAAACTTTGATGCAAACTCAAATAATGAATCAAATTGCAAAGTTTCATTTCCACAAACCTATCCGAACAACTTATCACCTAAGGACTAGGCCTAGGCCTAGGATCCTAAGAGCCCTAGTGTTAAACACAATAAAGTGAATCTATCAAGCATTTCAGGGAGCATTATTGCCCTGAAGAAGAAACATCTTACTATTGAAGACTAAGCTTGTGTTCAGGTAAAGGGTTTGAACAGAACCTTTTGGTTCAAATTCAAAATTTTTTTTTTTTAACTTTTGTGAGATAAACATTGTAAAACAGTATGGATTAGAACCCTTTACCCAAACAACCCATATGAGTTTCCCTTTTGCACAGAATGCGAGCACTCAAGCCCATTTTGAATTGAGAAAATTTATACATATATATATAAGACACCATTTTGAAAGTCCTTGGAATCCAAGGATCAAGAATGAACGCAACTCAGCATAAGTTTTACTAACCTGATTGTAAATGAACATGCTGGATAAGAGCACAGCTAAGGAAAATATTTGAGTGCTGTACGTTCCCTGCCAAAAAATAATAAAAACAAAAAAAGTGTCAAATGCAGGAGAGGGGGGGATAAAGAAGACAACACCATACAGTTCAAAGGAACCACACTTATACATTTTTACGTAAACAGAATGAAACAGAACGTTGTATAATCAGCTTCAAAACCAATTAGGCAGTTACTTTTAAGTTTAACACACACAAACCAGACGAACAGCACTAACATGTTATTAGCAAAGAATTGGAGCTAACCGTTTGATCATAAGCATCGATGCCTTCACTATCTAATAGTAAAAGATTGTACTCTGTCCCATCAAGAGCAGTTCTCTTCAAAGGTGCACTCCACAACCAAAGCCCCTTGGTACATGGCCGATGGGTTGATGCTACTTGAAATCCACTACTCCTCCCAAGAAGCTGCAAAAAATAAATGCATAGATACATTAAAATTAGAAGTCTTTCTACCAATATCAAACTCTTAAAAATGCAGAAATGAATTACCACGACGTGAATTGATGTGTAATTTCACAACTTTCCCGCTCTATCACAATTCTACTAAAAAAATAATAGGTAACTTCTCTATCCATCCCATTAAGGTATGGGCAACGTATTCCAACACGGTAGATACTAAAGAGCATCCAAAACAAGAACTATTAGCTATCTGATAAATATTTTAACGAGATTCCCAGTGGTAACAAAATTCAAAACAAAAGCGTAATTTAAATACACGACTGCTTTCCAAATTCTCATTTCCTCGCCACTCGATAATGCCAGAGTACGTTATTAACTAACTAACTAGGGAAAACGCATCATTTAGTGCTCATAGCGCCACAGAATCCCACAAGCTACAAATTTTTTGACTTTCAGTGTCTCCTTATGCTGTGAGATCTCCGTATACAACACATTTCCAATCAAACAAAAACTCTAAAAACTCACACCTCTAAAACCTAAAACAAAAACCGTGAATTCCACTTAGAAAGCCACTCTAAGCACCAAATTTATCGCAATGCCCAAAACCAGAAACCCTAAAATCAATAAAAGAAAACAACACACAAAATTAAAAGACTTTTCCCCAAATTCCGGTTTGACATTAGCCACAAAAACCCGAAGATTCACACCTGGTTGAGAATGAAGCTCTTGCCCTGGCGAGCCCGGCCGCAGACGGAAACCACGCCGATCGGCCCCTTCACAAGCTGGAGCGTCGCGACCGCCTCCGGATCCATCTGAAACTTTCCCTTCTCGTCGCAGTAGACCAGCCGAATCGGCCTCGCCGGTCCCGTCGCCAGAGCCGCCGACGGCGACGACGACGACGGAGAGACCGACAGGGGCGAGGAATCGAAGGAATTGTCCTTCCCTCTGAAGAATTTCATCATCATTTTTTACCTTTTTTCTTCGATTTTCCTTTCGCCTCTTCTTCGTTTTCTTGGTTTTGAATCTTCCGATTTGATTTTGATTAAAAAAAACTTCTTTCTTTGCTTCCAAATCTTTTTCTGTTTTGTGGTCTCCTTATTTCCCCTTTTCAGCTCTCCAACAGAGAGAAGAGAAGGGAGATAGAGGGTTTAAAAATGGCGAGGGAAAAAGAACCGGAACTTTATAGGGCCCGTTTAGTTTGCTGATTCGAGTTTTTAATTCGAGTTGAGATTTGATTTTATGTGAGAGTTTTTTACTGTAGCAAAAAAGTTAGATGTGATTGTTTATGAGAGCTTTTTACTGTAGCAAAACTCGAATTCTAAACTCGAATCAGCGAAATGAACGAGGCCATAGTGTACAAAGAAGGGACTGAAGTGAATTTACCAATGTGTTCGTTAACAGGTGCAAGGGTAACGCTGTCAAGGGAAGGATTGAATGGTAATTTTAGCTCTACTGACTTTCTATAACGGTGCTACGGCGTGGTTACAAAGCTAAGAGTAATTACATTTGCAAAATTTATAAATACTCCTAATAACTAATATTCCGTTAATAAAGATTTAACAAATCTATTATTTTATTGATATTATTTCCATAATTCTTAATTCAACCTTTTCATACCTCATTCTCATTGATTCAATTTTCATTTACGTCTTGTTTATTTCACCTATTTAAATTTTCAGTTTTAAATTTTTATAGTAAAAGGTTTTTAGAAAATGTCACATCTAAATTTTTTTACTACAGTAAAAAGTTCTCATAAAATATCACATCTCAGCTCGAATTAAAAACTCAAATTCGCGAAATGAACGAGACCTAATTTATAAAATACATAAAATGAATTAAAAAATGTTCAAAGAAAATTAAACCAATTTAACACAAGCAAAAACTAAATTTACAAACAAGAACAATGAATCAAAGTGGGAGCGTAGGAATTGCATTACAGGACGGGCTATCATTCATGCAATTTTCGTTGAACATTGCACAAATCTGGTAACAAACACTCACTTTATGTAAATGCGTATAATTGAAACTTCCATTAAAACTTTGAAAGAGTTTGATGGAGAAAAATTTTAAGTTCATGAAATCAAAATAGCTTTAATTTTTTGCTGAATAAAATAGCGTTAATTAAAGACGAGGGTGCATGCATTTCCATTTTTTAAGAAAGAATAATATTCATAATATTTATATTTATAATTAATATGGGGTATCTTAGTCGGTTCTAATGTAATTTTAGTACAAAATAAAATTACAATAAATGTAAATTATTATTAAGTGGGGACATTAATGAATTTGATGGGTACAAATATAATTCCTCTAAAATTAAAACGGAGAATTTACTTTTAAAGTGTATAAATTTAGACTTTTATTTCTTATTTTTAATAAATATTCTTTTATTAATATAATTATTTAACTAACAAAATTATAAATTAAAAATAAAAAGTAAATTATTTTTAAGGGTATTTGTGGCAGGTTAATTGTTGGTCAAACTACCAGTGATCTATAACCTTGAACCTTCGTTCTAGAGGCCCATCTTGGTGTACAACGCAATGGCATGTGGGCCGAGGTGGGTTCTACTTCTATATTATTGAAACCCAACTGGTGACCAAACGGCCACAGTAAAAGGCGAACTTCACGCAAATGTGACGACCATATAAGGTATTTTTTCTTTTAAAAATTTAAATTTTCGTTCCAACTTTTTAAATTGATCAATTTTTCCACGGAGGAAAAACCTTGCACAAAATTACATATTAACAAATTTAGAATAAAATAACCCTGAAAATATAAAAGATGCTAACAGTAGCTCATTAACAAGCAGCAACATACAATAGTATACTATTAGACTTACGAGTAAATGAGATAAATACTCTTTTAAAGTATATAAGTATAGATTTTTACTTCTCACTCTTGATTAGTATTTTTTTAGTCAAATAACTATATTAATTAAAAATGTATTAATTAAGTGTAAATGATAAAAATAAAGATTCATATAAATTCAGTAATTCTCTCCTCGAGAAGAACCAATAATATATGTCCTACCATAACACAAAAGGTAGTTCACCATAATACTAAAAGTAGTCCGTTGTGCTACTGAAATTCGTCTGAATGCCACACTAGCAATAGCCTACCGTGGTATTGGACCACTGGTGGTGTTCCGCGTGATAGTGATGATGTCGAACATTGTTGGCATCATTTAAAAGGGTATTGGCAACATTGTTGGCAGAGCTTTGAACATAAATTTAAATTTTTATTACAAAAAAGGTTAGAATTGTGGTTCAATCTGGCGAGACAAACTGCACAAGCCAGCACTGGGCCATGCCCTTATTGGACTTGACTGGACTACCCAAATATATTGGCATGGCAAGGAAAACGAACTTTTGGGCCTACTAACCTTTCACTTCAGCATAACTATGTGCTGAGCAAACAATCCAAAATCTGGGGGACCACAGGCCTGTTTTTTTTGCCTGAAATCTTGGGAGCCGCTTGGGAGGGCACTTCTAACCTTATTCACTTCTAACCACAGGCTCCGTTCACTTCGCTTATTCGAGTTTAGAATTGGATTTTTGTTACAGTAAAAAGCTCTCACAAATAATCACATCTAACTTTTTTGTTACAGTAAAAAACTCTCACATAAAATCAAATCTCAACTCGAATTAAAAACTCGAATCAGCGAAGTGAACGGATGGTCAGTTTCTCTTCCCTTTTTATTTTTGCTTGAACTTATTTTCAGCTTCTCATTTGATAAAAATTTCCCAACATTCGTCGAATGATTTCTAGGACTTACTATATATTATTTCACCATGTTGCTCAGTTTAATGTTGTAATAGTTCCACCAAATAAGTGCAGGACCATCATCTATTCCTTTTTCTTAATTCTTAGCCCGTTTTACTTTCAAAGCAAAAAAGGGCCGTCAACTTGATAGTGTTTTTTTTTTTTTTTTTTCCTTTTAATGTTATTTTGATTAAACTATATAGTATAGTACTTATGACAAGAACGTCATCTCTGATATCTTGGATTAGCTAGATATTTTGGGTCATTTTATTTCGCTGATTTGAATTTTTAATTCGAGTTGAGATGTGACTTTATGTAAGAGTTTTTTACTGTAGTAAAAAAAGTTAGATGTAATGTTTCTGAGAGCTTTTTACTGTAACAAAACTTAAACTCTAAACTTAAATTGGTAAAATGAACGAGGTCTTCATTTCTATAAACATTCCAGATCGAGGCTAGCCTACGTTAATGCATGATTTTGCAAGTCCCTTGAAACTCAGGCAGCCTTAAAAACAGTTTTCCCTTAAAAAGTTGCTAAGCAAGAGGAAAGCAAGAACAAAAAACGTAAAACAAGGAAAAAGAAAGGTGTGAATCCTACTTAACGTAGTTTTATCATTGATCGCAGTATATGCGGAACATTGTATTCAGAACATATCATACATGTTCACACATATATATATATATATATAATGTATATAATTGTACCCCACTGTTGACGGTGGATTTTCGTCAACAAAAAACCGGCCGGATTATCTTAAGATTTCCCTTCGGATTATCGGCCTATATGTGTAATGAAAGTGTAGATACGTGTTAGATATATATAGTGGTGTGTTAACTGAATTATATGCAAATAAAGACAAGGAATTTTTTAGTGGTTCATTCCGTGAAATCAGAGCTACATCCACTGTAATTTGGTATTTCTTTTGAGAGGGTTACAATTTACAAGGTACGACTCTCTTTTCTTTTTTTTTTTTTGTGTTGAGTTCTCAGCCCCCTCTCTCGGTGGGGGCCTTCACCCTTTTATACTGGGCTTCCTTCACCTAGTGGGTTTCATTGATCGGTGGAAGCACTCAAGTGCTCTCCCTTGGTAGGCCCAGATGTAGCCCACTAATCAGTACTGTTTACTCAGCCAATTAGTCTTCTATTACGGCTCTGTGATTCTCCGTAATGCTTTTTTGTCCCCTGTGGGGCGGTTTGAGAGTTTGTAATTAATGCTGACAGACATCTTTCACTTTTGCACGCAATCCGCCATGCCTTAAAAGAACGTTCCCCTCGTCGCCAGCATCGTTTAACCCCATTCGTCCTCTCTGGCGGTCCTTTCTGCGGTCGAGGAATATCCATACCTTAATTTAGGCGGCACTATCCATCGGCGCCACAAGAGGTCGTTGTCTTAATCTGGACTTCATTCTTGGGCTTTGCAGTTGATTAGGAGGGAAATGTAGACGTCGAGGGTTTGGCAGAGAGTAGTTATGGCCACGTGTCGCGGTGTCGTTAATTCAAGTGTCCATCACATTTTTCCACACAATACCCACTTAACTGTATTTCCACTTATAGTTTGTATTTCAAAAATTTACCCGTAACTAATCTTATTTAATTGATCGCAGCCTAATTATTTGGTGGAAAGGAGTCATGATCATACGAGTCATAAGATCAGGATAAAGTAAACCACACATCCTTTTCCCAACAACTGTTCTACAGCCCGATTAGGTAATGGCTTACGCACACTTGTTTTTGGCATATTTGCTTCCATTTAGACCAAATACTTTCAATAATGGACTAGTTCTTATTACGAGACTTGCAAACAATATATGTAGGGAGAGAATGAGTTTTTTTTTTTTTTTTTTTTTTTCTTTCTAGAAGCCAATACATGTATATGTGTGTCATCCGTGTGTGTATATATATATATATATAAATATATATATATATTTAATAAGCAGAAATGTTTGTTAAAAAATAGAAAAAATATCTTACAAACTAAAACATAAAATATCCAATTTAAAAAAAAAAAAGAAATTCATAAGATTTTCTCATTTTAAACACTTGTCAGTACTCGAACTCTGGTCTTAAGAAAATTTTTTTCTCTGAGATTCTTTGTTCAAATTTTTTTTTTTTTTCCTTGAAATACATAACTCTACCGATTATCTCAAGAACCCAAAACAATAGTTTTCATCTCTTTATGGGTCAAAATACTATTTTTTGTCTCTGTAGTATTAATGTCGACTTCAAGACTTCGATCTTTGAAGAGCCGTCCTCAACGATATCAGCTAAATGCGAATCCGCGTCATATATTTTTTCAAAAAAATAAATAAATAAACAAATAAATGGAGAGAGAGCTGGTCAATATGTGTTTATATGCAACAATAATACACTGCTATGACTGCTATTTTGAGCATTAATTATGTGCTATATATTCAAATGCGTAGAAATATTTAAAAGATTGTTCTTTTATCTAAAAACTCAAAATGATAATTTAAATTCTAATTTTATTTAAATTTATATTTTTTTAAATTTTAATTTTATTTAATTTTACTCAATTTTATTTAAATTATAATTATAATTTAAATTTAATTTAAAAATTACACTCAAATTACACTCTAAACGAGCAGACCCTAAATAGGTGGGCTATAATTCTCTCTAAATTTGTGGTTATGATTTATTTCGTGGGAGAGAGAGTGAGGCTAGTGAAATCAAAGACTAAAGTAAAGTATTCTTGGGATATTATATATTATATATTACGGGCGTTCGTTTTAATATTTTAAAATTTAAGATTAGAGTTAAAAAAAAAAAAAAAAAGTGAATTTGATTGGAATTGTGTTTGAAATTAAGCTCTCAAATTTCAAACACAATTCCAATTAAATTCACTTTCTTTTCAACTCTAATCTTGAATTTCAAGATGCTGAAACGAACGAACCCACATATGTTTACGTCATTTATATTATATCACACCACAATCCTGAAATTGGCAGGGAGTGCATTGCATCAATCAAAGGGACATCAAAGAATCAAAAACTGATAATTGACGATTAAGCATATGCATAAAATGTACATAATGGAGCTGTGGTCCAACAAATAATTAGTATCTTTCTACGTTTATGCACTAAAAGGTCGTAAATACGGCATGTATAATCTAACACGTTGCATAAGTACTGTTTTTTTTTTTTTGGGTGAGTAAGGCCTCCAACGACGGCAGCTCTTCCCCCCTCAGATCCGGACACAGATCGGCGTCGGCGGAGTCCCCTGTCGCAGCGAGTCCCGCGATCTCCGATTCCGGCCAAAACCCCCTCCCCTGGCGGCACGAACCCCAGATCCTTGTAGATCGGCCGGCGATGGCCCACCGGACGACGGCCGATGAACGGCGGCCTCGAGACTCTCTCTCTCTCTCTCTCTACTCTCCTTTTTCTTGTTCTCTTTCTCTCTCGTTCTTGTTTTTGCTGATTTCACTGCATAAGTACTGGTTGACTGTAGTAGCAAGAGACAATTGGGGAAAACTTCTTTTTTGTTAAAGTTGTTATTAACTTATTAGTTCCCCTCTTAATAATTTAAATTTTTAAAATATATTAATAAATTAATATAATATTAGAGAGATTTTAAATTTAAATTTTTATAATTATATTTTTTATTTATTTTTAAATTATCATTAAATTTTTAATATATTTTAAATTTAAATATTTACGTGTTGAGTTTTTTAATTAATTTATTTATATAATTATTTATTATTTAACCCACATATGAAGAGAAATATTAAAATATAAAATTATTTTTTATTCACTTTTTAACAGTTTAAATTTTTAAAATGAATCGGTAAACTATTTTGATGTTCGCGATGATCTTGGAGTTGATTATGATCTCTTGGTCAATTTTAAAATGCCTCTCGTGTAGGGTCACTGAAATGAAACTATTATACGAACAAAATACTTTCCCCTTTTCTTTAAACTAATTAGAATACGTGTAACTAACCATAAACAGAAAAGATCAGAAAATGGACTGTTTGTTCTACAAACAAAATCAGAAATGACAAGAGAGGCTGATGACCACTAGATTAGATGATATGATCAGGCATAGAAAATTAATGGGACTTGGATTTGAGAGGGCACTAATCCGATCTCGCATTGCATAACAAGGGTTATGCACAGTTCTGACTCCTGAGCACATATGCACTTGTCTCACTAAATTTTTGATGTTCAGTTTTATACTTTCAGCTACTTTTAGGTTTTTAAAATAAACAATTTTAATCCTTTTGTCACAATTTGTTTATTTTCAGACAAAATATAGCACAAAGATGACTCGTCAAGGTTTTAAAATTTATAAAATGGTTTGAAAAAATAAGTTGAACTTGAAAAAACTTGTTTTGTAGGAAAAATAAAAACAAATCTAGGCTGGTTGGCACAATTTTTTTTTTTTTTTTTTTCAAATTTACTTGTCCTTCTACCACTTCGTCTCTCTTACAACTCTTCTAATCATTTTCGTGCTACATTTTGTCCAAAAATATACTAACAAAGAGATCAAAACTATACATGTATTTCAAAAATCTCAGAGTAGCTAAACATCTAAAAGTAAATGTCAAGAATTAAAGTGAGATAAGTGCATGTTCTCAAAATCAGTCATGTAAATAACAAAAGAAAAAAAAATCAAAATATATTTGTGATTTTAAATATTAATCATGATATATATGAATAGATGAATTATAGAGTAACTATTGAAATCACACCCATATATATATATATTAATAAATGGAATTGAGTTATCTTTTATTCCATTTCTTGATAAGTAAGAAAACACTAAAAGGTAATTAAATGATCCTTTCTTCTATCCCTCTATATAATTTCTTCTAAAGAATAAATAAAATGATTAAAAAAAAAAAGAAAAGAATGACTGAGAGAGATAAGCTAAGGTTTTGGAATGAGCTGTTGGGAAAAAGACTTGTTGGAAGATTAATACGGTATGAAATATTCAAGACCTTTTGAGAGTCATCAGAGATCATAGTTATGTCCATATAATATTTTAAATGAGAGGCATGAAACGGAGCGGCCGAGCCGAGTACCACAAGATCTAAAGATTTGTTCCAATATATAAATATATATATATATATTTGTAGTATTGGGACATGCATTTGTGACTTCCACAATTTCATTTTAGGCATCTTCCCATTTGATCATTGTCTACAAAGTAGGAAATTGACTAGAAGATCTTTATAGGATTTAATTGCTATACGGAAAAATTATTTAATCAATAAGAAAACTAGCTAGTCAACAATGTTCAAACCGATATAGGGTACTTGAGCTGTGATTTATGGGCATATACATATAAATTATGTAAACCAATCGACCCAACAACATTTTAATACTAATTTTTAGCAGGCTACATACTAAAATATTTCATAGAATATTGTAGATGATGGTTTGGTGTCACTCAAAATCTCTTGGACTAAAAACAGGGATGGGAATGAATTATGATTTGTCAACTTTACCCACCTCATCCTTATCCTCTTCCTAAACAAATATTATTTAATCAGATTTATTCTCGTCATATGAGAGTGTGATCTAATCTCTTTCATATGTAAACAATTTTGTCCTATATATATAGATTGAGCTTTACCTTCTCTTAATGTTTTTGTAATCGATTTGTTCGTGAATTTGTGTACTTCTTCTATTTCATTAGTTATTGTTCATAAATTCGAGTTTTTAATTCGAGTTGAGATGTGACATTTTTTAAGAGTTTTACACTATTGTATAAAAAGTTAGATGTGACATTTTCTGAGAATTTTTTATTGTATAAACTTAAAATTGAAAACTCGAATCGGTGAAATGAACAAGACCTTAAAGAGAAATTAGAGATTGATGCCGTTGTTGACCCTGTTTTAAGAAATGAAAATAATTATCTTAATTTTTTATCATTATGTGTAAATAGATAATCTACTCGGCTATAGGAAGCCAACAGCTGAGGATGTGGTGTCTTAATCTCCTCGTACAACTTTATACCTGAATATTGTTAGATTTTATCAAACGCGATCCATCTGATTATCATAGATAGTGGAATGTAGAAGTGCTAAGGAGTGGACTGTATATTCTTATCGTCTCACTAGTGATCTTGCCGGCCATTTGGTTTAATAGAAAATGACACTTACATGGTTTGACTTGCTAGCACTTTTGGTGATCCAAAAGACACAGAATATCTGATACTTAATTATAATTATTCAATGTAAGATTAGTATGACTAGGTTATTATTACTATAAAATATTGATTTGACAGTTATAATAAATTACGTAGTCTAAATTTTTTTTTTTTGACAATTAATAAAATGTAATTTTTATTACACTTCGTTATTAAATTGTTATATTTAATGAATAAAAAATTCGTCGATATATATGATTTATATGTGCTTCACGGATTCCCTAAAAAGACCCAAAGGAAACAACAATTTTTTCATTGTAAGGATCATATCTAATTACTACATACACCAACAAGATGACGCATCATTGCCAATACAAAATTTATTAGAGCAACTCCAACCATGCTAGTTATTTCATGTAATAGTTAAAATAGTTAATGATTAATTAGAATTTAATTTTTCTCTACTCCAACCATTAGTTAAATGGTTAGATATTTTAAACAATTCCTTTCACACTAGTTAAATATAGCTAGTAAAAATTGGCTAGCTATTTGATTTATTGTATTATTTTATTGTTTCATACCCAATAAATGTAAAGGTTTTTTTTAAATTAAATAAGCTATTTATATTTAAATTCAATAACTATTAAAATAATCTATATTTAGCTCAAATAAAGAATATAGTTGGAGTGACTCACTAAAAAGTTAGTAACTAAAATAACTTTCTAGTCATTTTACCTAAAATTTAGTTAAAAAATAGAAAGTTTCCTTAAAATATGCTCTTAGATTCTACTTTTTCTCATACACATATTGCTTAAACGAGTTAAATTTATTTGGATATCTCTCAATCATTGCGGTAAATGGGTAATCTATACGTCATATATATATCATCACAAACCAAAATGATTAATAAATTAGCCCCTATCAACTATGTGTAGGATGTGAAATTCAAGTCCGCTAAGGAATTGTAGCTCAATAGTCAATAGTGTCACGGAAAGCTTCTAAAATGGCTTTTGGTGAAGAGGAAAACTGGGAATAGATTTGTTATAATTGACTCATCGATTAATAATATATATATATATATATATTATTGGAGTGCGGGCGTAGGATGAAATTATTATGATTTGCATGGTAGCCAACCTGTGATCTCATCCTTTTCGGAGTCTTCAGAGATAATCCAATGGATGACAAGGACCTCAGATATTTGACTATGTGTGTGTGTGTGTGTACACACACACACACACACACACACACATATATGTATATAATGATTAATGAAAAATAAAAATGATCAATTATAAGGTCTTTTGGCTTTTCTGAAATGCATACAAATAGTTATAATTTTTTTATTTAGCGCTTTGTTGGCCATGTTAGAGCAACAAAATGACAAAATGTTATTTTATTTCGGAAGGATCAGTTCGTTACATATGTTACTAACCAAAACACAAAATTAATATGATTCTGAAAATACACTATACGGGTATATTTATATTTATGTACGTACACACACACACATATATATATATATGTATGTGTACATATGTTATTTGTATACATACACCATGTACTCTAGCGACAAAAGGTGACCTTTTGCCAATTTTAATTTTTGCATAATGTGTTATTTATATATTCCGGTCAATCCATGCATATATATGCGACCATTGGCAATCGGTTATATTAGACTTTCCGTACGCCTTATATGATATCGTTTTAATTAGTCATTGTCTTGCATTTAACTTGTTTTTGCTTGCTAGCTAGCTAATTAATCAGGATTTTTATTATTTCTGTACTGTCGGTCAAATAATATCTAGAAAATTTTGCGAGTTACTTGATTCTACAAACACGTTTTTAAGAAGTCTCATTTAACATGTCATTAGTTAATTAATTAATATGGCTTGTTCGTACTTTGAAAACCGTGTTGCACACATACTATAATATACATATATAATTTTTTGTAACCATATTGAAATTTAGAATTCAAATCTCCCACTTTGAGTTTTTTTTTTCTTAAATAAAAAAAGTTAAAAAAAAGAGGATTTTTTTTTTATATAAAAATGCAATTCTAGTTTGGAACAAGACAAAATTGATTTTTTCTTAAATAATTTTTTTTTAAAACAGGATTTTTTTTTTATATAAAAATGCAATTCTAGTTTGGAACAAGACAAAATTGATCTCAAGAATAGTGTAGGAAAAAAGCAATTAAGAGTAATGGTACGGATTATCCAGATTTAAGATAGTGGAACCCATAAGTCTGCTTATGAAAGCTAATAGTAATAGACATGCCTCAGGCCCCAGCCAGTTCGAGCACATTAATGGATTTACAAAGTCCATACAAATAATTTGATTTATATTATTTGTACAATATCTACTTTTTAATTAATACACAAGGCTGCCGGCAATTAGTTGATCTAATTTTTGCTCCTATATATTAAAAATTTAATATAATTTAAAGATTCTCTTAATAACTTGTCTAATTTTAAATATTATCTCAAATGATGTTTAATTAATTATACTATGTCATGTTGATTATAATTTGGGCGTCTTAATAGTTTTGATTAGTACTTAATTACCCCAAGAAATTAATATACAGGAAAAAAAAATAAGAAGAAGAAAATCGTGTACGTTTATGATTCAAAAGGTTAGCAACGAAGGACAATTTGGATTTTGTTGCATTCCTCTACTTCAAAAAAATTCTTGAAAAGGAACAACAGCTTCAGAATTAAAAAAAAAAAAAAAAGAAAAAATAACAAAAACAAAGAACTACTAGAGATAAAATAATAATAATAATCAAAGCCACAAAGCGCCAGCTTCCTTGAGTATGGGCACCAATTCACCTGAGATATGGGTAGCCATCACCCTTTCCAAGCCGCCGAACACTTTCCCGCCGACGAACACCACCGGAAACTGAACTTTATTACTACTTTCGTTGCCATTGATATCAATCCCTCCGCCTTTTTTATCGTTATCAATAGTATTGACCTTCGACAATTCCTCGGCGACGGCGGCCTCGCCGTCCTCGTCGACCTGGAATACCGGCGGGTTCACGCCGTGCCCTAGCAGCAGCCTCTTCAGGACGTGGCACATGCAGCATCCGCGCCTCCCGAACACCACCACCGCATTCTCCGACACCATCGCCCGCACGGCTCCGGCGCCGGCGAGCTGTTCCTCGCCGGATACATTCGCCGGAGGCCTCGGCTCACCGGCGGTCCAGCCAGGGACCCATGTCTGGTATGGAATTGCATGTTGCATGGTAATATATGTATTGAAACTGAAATAATTCTGTTAGAGAGACAGAGAGAGAGAGAGAGAGAGAGGAAGTTGGGGTTTGAGAGAATGGAGGGATGGAATGGTAAATATATAATTGAGTGGGTGGAGGAGGCGAAGACTCTAACGTCAACGGTAGTTACGCACTCTTGTACGTCACATATACTATGGGGGTAACGAGTTCTACGTCACCCGCGTTGGTAAGGCAGATTCCAAGTAGCTCCTTCTCACCCATATTGCGCTTTGTTTTGTCCTTTTTATAATCCATGGAAATTTGAATGTAAAATATTATTTCCAGTACTGACGGGGTCAATTTTTCATTTTAATGAGAATGTACATTAAATTTTTTTAATAAATTATTTTATTGAGGATATATTAAAAAATATATTTATTTTAATAAAAATATATATTATTTTAATAGAGACTTAAATATAAAATTTTTAAAAGTATTATTTTTTTAAAAAAATTTGAGTGGAGATGATTGCTCCGCTCATCTTAAGCGGCTCTGGTTGCTTGTTAGGATCTGTAGTGGTATTACTATTTTTTATATTGTCAAATTCCAACAAATTATTTCCAATGACACAGCATGGCTCATAGATCTTTTTAAAGATAATTTTTTTAAGTGCAAAACTCTCAAAGCATGAATTTTTATTTTGATGCCCATGACCTTGATTGTCAACTCACTGGTGGTGTAACAACTGGAAGCACATAATTAATCCATGGAGAAAATAAATATTTAAAAACAATTAAAGAAAGATTTTGAAAGAGCATAACTATATGTGATAAGACTGTCCTTTCTAATTTTGAATATTTGAACATTATTATTCTATTTAGAATTGACAATCTAAATAACGACACGATTATATATTTAAAATTTACATAAAATTAATAAATTTAAATTTATCATAAATAAATTAAAGTTAAATTCAAATTAAATCTATAAAATATGATTAAATAGCGTATTATTTTTAAATTGAATTGTTAACTCACAATTGACGCACCGTATAACATGTTTATTAAATGAGGGGGAGGAGAAGGATCTCATTCTCATCCAAAATGGGTGGTGGTGGTGGAGTAATGGCAAAGGCCGCTCCGGGACGGCGGGCAGCGTACACGTAGCCCCTGATCATTCGCGATGAATGACGTGGCCTCACCTCAATTTTGGTTCTTTAATTATCTTGCTTACGTCGCCATTCCACCCACGTGTTCCCCACCGGGCGGTGATTCCTTCCCTTTCCCCTATTCCATATGCACGTGTCGTTTTCAGCCCACGTTCGCAAAACCGGTCGTTTTTCCCTCGCTGACGTCCCATGACGTAGACTCCCCACCAGTGGGCCGCTTCCATGATAAAAAATCTTCACGTTTTAATTTCCTCAAAAAAGCGGTCAAAAAGACGTAAAACTTAGGCTAACCGTTTACTTTTTGAGTGTGAACGTTAACATTAACATTTAAAAAAATAAATAAATAAAAGCCAAAATGGATTTTAGTGTGGAAGAAATTAATAATACGGGTGAACTTCCCCCAATAACAAGAAAGTTTTGCTTTACTTTTTGAAATATGAATAAAAGTGGTCGGTCCGTCCAGCATGAAATTAACCATCATGTATAGATGGACAGAAAAAAAAAAAAAACATAAATAATTATAGCACCCAAAAGTGAAGCTTCGTATTAAACAACACATCTATACAATATATATATATATATAGGTCCCATTTGATTGAACTTTTTGAGCATATTTTCAAATGAATTTGATAGGTTAAAATAATTTTTAAATCTATTAATAAGCAGTTAAAAAATTTTATAACAAAAGTTTATAATTTTCTATTGAATGAAACTTGATTTCAAATAATATTTTTGAGAAGCGATACTTCGTGATTTTTACCTCAAAGTTTTCTGAAAAGTCTGAAAGTTTTTCTAAGATATCATACAAAACTTCAAAAAAAAAAAAAAAAAAAAAACTTTTTTTTTATCGATATCCCAACCAAAGAAACTAAAAGCAACTCCTAAAAAATTAGAAAATAGTAGAAAATATGTCAATATGAAAAGCTTAAGAAAATATATAGGTTAATTTTTAGTTATAAAAATTAATAAGCCACAACTTATTAAGTTATGGTTTATAATCAGATAAATTATGGATAATTATAGACAATAAATAGTTAAATTATGGTTTATAATCAAATAAGTTATGGACGAAAATAATAATTTAATTTATTTATTAACTTATGTAAACTATTAACCTATTAATTTTAATATATCTTAAATCTTAACATATTTTCTTCTTTCTCCCGAAAAATTCTACCTAACGGCCCATAATAATGTTTCGCAAGCTAAAATGTGTTCTTCCAGATTATGAACTATGAAGTCCATGAAGACATAATACAAGGGGGACCCATGAATGGCATGAATAAGAGAGAGGAACAAACCCACGGGCAAGTTCAACTGCCTATTCCAAACTATAAAAAGTAGCCGCTAATCTACTCATTACGAGTTTATCCAATTAAATTTGTTAGTTTTGTGGGTCCACCCTTTAATTTAAAGTAGAAGCAGCCATTTTAATTCTAATTCATGATGATTTTCTCCAAGCGTAACATATATATATATATATATATATATATATACACACACACACACGTTATTTATAGTTTTAATTATTATACACACACAAAGAAAAATACAAACCCATTACACACATTCTAATTATAATTAGTTCTTGTTACTCGTTCTAGCTAATCAAGCATAAAATATTTTCTCTCAAATACCAATGAAGTACGCAAAAAGCTAATTCATCTAGAAAAGAAATTTGTTCATAGAAATCTAGAAGATTAAAAGAAGAAGAAAAAAAAAAGTCCTTTTTAAATTAGGGAATATATACACACACATGTCACGCACTATATATACACATACGCATACGCACAATTGTTACTATTATTTTTGAATAAGTGGACGGCAATGGTCAATTTCAATTATGTACGAAAGGAGATACCCGCAAGGTTTCTACACGAGAATATAAAGAGAGACGGAAAGGAGATCTTAACAAAAAATAATATATACTGATCAAGGAATATATGTTACATAATATACAGGAAAATCAGAAAATGTATATGTAACTAGGTACATTTACGCACCTTATCCGTAAAATTGGCTTTATTTAAGAAAGTTCAATCGCTGTTGTATTATTATTGAGTTGTTAAAAAGCATATATATATATATAATTACACATATGTACACTATACTTTTTGCTAATTAATTCCTTCGGTTGTAAGGCTAACCGAACATATATAGAAGAAGGGGACGGAAAAAAAAAAAAAAAAAAACATCCATATAGTCGTGTACTTTTTCCCCCTGCTTTCGGGTCCTAATATTCCAACGATTTTAAATTGGGTGCTCATTAAGTTTTATTGGTTTTATATGAATGTGTGTTGTTATTTGTGTAAAATATTGATCACAGATATATAATAAATTAGATAGTTAATTAAAATTTTTTTAATAATTAATGAGATTATATTCTTATTATGTCACGCCATTAAATTTTTATATTTGATAATTATAATCATTGACAAAAATATAACTATTAAAAACTCATCTACATATATACATCAAACAGAAGATTTGTAACAACTAATTGCGAATTAGACAGTCCATCCTAAATAGATAGATGTCTGGCAATTTGTTAATAATAATAAAATAAAAAAAGTGACGCTCTCTTATCAAATAAGAATAAGAGAATCAGTTGTCTAAAACAAATCAAAACATACTTTTAGCTGGCTAAGAAATCCTTAGAATGTGGAGATTGTTGGAAAATGGCTTGTTAAGATTTTGAGGCCCATTTTAGAAGGGGCCCAATTGGATTTTGAGATGGGTCTCAATGTATTTACGTTCTCTGTTGTAAGATATCGAAATTGAATATTCATACACTCAAAATGGATGTTGGGTGAATGAGAAATTGATGTTCTAAGTATATCACTTAGTATGGTTAAGGTAATTGAAAATTGTAAAAATCCCACATTGACTAGGAATGAAGTCTTGGTGGTGTTTATAAGTGATTGTACTTTGAAGCCTAGGTGCTCTCTCATGCGTAGGGGGTGTGTGAATCACGGTCCCAGCGGGTTAAGGATTTAATGTGTGCGCGCGCAACTTACGGTCACAAATGCCGGATTGGAAAACTCACTTTGTGCGGGCTTTGTTTTGTAATTTTTTTTTCAACTGAAATCTGAAACTACTGCATTAGTGGATGATTAACTCTGCATTAGTGCAAGGTTTTGAAAAAAATGCAACATTAACCAGCATGAACAATACACACCAATTTCGAGAATTCTCTTCTCTTCTCTCTCAGCTTCTCTTTAGTTTTTCCGAGTTTTTTGTGTGTTTTTCCTTTTGTTGTGTATTTTTGGTGATAGAGAAAATGTACAATTTTAGTTCACTGAGACGGTTCTGATAGTGTGTCATTCTACTGTCATTGTCATTATATCCTGGGAGACGGGCGTCCAACATTACCTCAAGTACTCGCCGAAGAGGACAAATCTGTTTTAAAAAAAAAACGTGATTCACGTGCCTCGACATCCTTACAATTCGGTTTTCCAAGTTTAGTACAAAGGTTAAATTTGTGTTGTAACAAATTTTATATTTTGTTCTTGCAATAAGTTATATATTACTCTTCTTTATATTATCCACATCATTATTGCTAACAGAGATGACCATGCAATTAATCATTTTTCCTTTTCCTAGGAAAAAAAAATAAAAAAATAAAAAGATGTCAAACGGAGACTTCTTTCTTTACTTCGTAATTCATACATTGCTTTCGGCTAAAAGTGAAAGAAAACCACGCAATTGTTAGTAAAAGAAACAAACTTTTCACTGTTTCTTTGTGGAAGATTAGCTCATAATTAATGTATTCCATTAATTAGCTCCACTGGACAACCCATTGCGTTGAAGTACATATGGATGATTCCTGTGCTCCATCTTGGACCTCTAATCGGGAAATTAACCAATTTGAAAAACTACATTACGTATAAGCCTTCTCATTTTGTCATAATCATTGTGCTTGACGTGAAGACTAACAATCACTATCTTTATTTTCATGTAGTAAATAAATAGTACTAATTGACACTTGATTTCTCCCTGCAATTTTTGAACTCACACATATAAGCTAAATAGATATCAACGGCAAAAGTCTTCCACATGAAAATCACGTCAAGTTCTAGGCCTCACTAGTGAAAATAATAGGATCATTAAATGATTAATGCGTTGTTCCCGAGGTATGTCACGTGTGTGTTCATCTTGCAGCCACAAAGTCATAAAAAAAAAAACAAGTGTGAATTGATTTCCTTACGTAACGAAGATAATAATAATTATGTACTTCAAAGGATAACTTATCAACACTTCTCAATACGAAATTGATTAAACACTACGTGCAACTTATTTTCTAAAAAAAAAAAAAAAATTATTTAATCACCAATTACGCATATTTTAACAAAATTATTTAATCTCACTCTATCTTCCATTAGTTATGATGCCTAACACGGGTCTGCCCAAATGTTTTTCTATGATTTGGTATCTGTATATGATTTGACGAACAATATAGTTCCGTATTAAAGTCTTAGGCCTCGTTTACTTTACTTATTCGAGTTTAGAATTCGAGTTTTGCTACAGTAAAAAGCTCTCACAAACAATCATATCTAACTTTTTCGCTACAGTAAAAAGCTCTCACATAAAATTAAATCTCAACTCGAATTAAAAACTCAAATCAGCGAAGTGAACGGGCCCTTAAAGTAATCAGATTTATGCAAACATACAAACCTCTAGCGATTAAACATAAACGTGATTTATCTTGGTCTCGCTTTCCAGCTAATAAGTCAAATATTTTCTTGCCGGCCGGCTGAGGTGACAGCACTTAATGAGGAATCTATAATTTGTTATTCCACAACTTCTTCCCCACTTTCCTTTATGGTTCCAAGAAATTAGATTTGGACAAAGATAATATATATACATGTATATATATATACACATACATATATATATATATATGTGTATATGTTTACGTGTGTCAATTATGTGTGTGATTAATTGATGGCTTCATAACTTCTAAAAAGTAGAAATGAAAGTAGAGATTGTCTCACCTAGTTAGCTGAACTAAACCTAAACCATATGTTTAAAGTTTCATGCCTATTTTCCTAACCAAAGTTAAGTCTATGAAGATGGAAAATCCGAATTGATGATCTTAATTATAAGACCTGTTATATTAACAGTTAATTTACCTTTTTGTTTTTTGTTTTTTTGTTTTTAAAGAAAGATAAACTATAACGGTTCATCGATCAACTTTCCCCCCCCCCCCTAAAGGGTTAATTGATCAACTCATGTACAGGTTGCAATTTACTCGTCTCTTCTAATAACAGTGTTATTTATTTATTTATTTATTTATTTTTGAGCTTGGGAAAATGGATTGAACGTGTGAAACGTAGGGGTTACATCACACACACGGAACAAATCAAAGAGAAAAATGAAGATGAAAAGAATTCCTCAACATAGCTTATTTCATTAATGGTAGATCAAGATAGTACACGCTCTAGAGTTTTTCTCTCTCCACTAGAGTTTCTCTCTCTATCTTCTCTCTCTTACAAAACTACCGAAAATGAACATCTAAAACAAATCTGCTATTTTTCTCAAATTTTACTCTACAGTATTATTCCTATATACTACAGCACATAGTAATCATGTAGACTTGCCCGCGTGTGTTTAGTAACCTTGTAAACTAGCCCACGTGTCTTTTTTTATTTCCTTCCTTTGTTGAGCTGTTAACATCCTAGCCACTTTTACAACAATTCTCCACCTTGGCTTGATTTTAACCTGTTTTCTTCTTCCAATCTGCTACCCAAAGCAACTCTAAGCAATTCTTAAGTTTGGAACCTGACAATGGCTTAGTAAGCATGTCAGTTGGATTTTCCTCTGTTGCAACTTTCACCAAATTCACTTCACACTTTTCAATTACTTCTCTGACAAAGTAAAGCCTACATCAATGTGTTTTGTCCTTTCATGATATACCTGATTTTTAGCTAAGTGGATCCTACTTTGACTATCAGAACAGACCTTTGCAACTGTTCTGCCTAATCCCAGACTCTCAACCATCCCTTGCATCCATATAGCCTCCTTTAGAGCTTCTGTAACAGCTATAAATTCAGCCTCTGTTGTTGAAAGAGACACTACATACTGAAGATTAGCTTTCCAGCTCACGGTATTACCACAAAACTCAAAGATATATCCAGTTTGAGACCTCCTGGTATCTAAACAACCAGCGTAGTCTGAATCAACAAAACCTGTCACCAAACTGCTGTCTTTGTCCTGCCTCTGATACAAAAAACCTTTCCCAGCTGATCCATTAAGATATTTGAAGATCCATTTGACTGCTTCCTAGTGTGACCTACGCTTACTGAATAGGCCAAATCTGGACGTGTACAGATCATGGCATACATTAAGCTCCCCACAACATTGGTATAAGGTATTGTCAGCATATGTCTTTCCTCCTCTTCAGGAGTTGGTGCATCTCTTAGTGAAAGTTTGAAATGTTGCCCCAATGGTGTCAAAACAGGCTTAGACTGATCGATATTGAATCTTTTTAACACTTTCTCAATGTAACTACGTTGAGACACAAAAAGTGTTCCCTCTGACCTGTCTCTGATTATCTGCATGCCTAAAATCTTACTTGCAGGCCCCATTTCCTTCATTTCAAACTCACCTTTAAGTTGTTCCTTGACCAGCTTGATTTCTTCAATGTCTTTACAAGCTACTAACATATCATCCAAGTAGAGTAACAAGTAAATGACTCTGCCTTTTAAAATTACTTTGCTGTAAACACAGTTGTCATGTGCACACTTCTGAAAACCACTTTTGAGCATGAATGAGTCAAATCTTTTATACCACTGTCGTGGTGATTACTTCAAACCATAAAGGGATTTCTTTAACAAGCAAAACATGTCTTTTCTTCCTTTAATCATGAACCATCTTGGCTGTGTCATGTAAATGTTTTCTTCCAATTCTCCATGGAGGAAAGCTGTTTTCACATCTAATTACTCAAGTTCTAAGTCTTTATGAGCAACTAGAAACAACAACATCCTTATTGAGCTATGCTTCACTACAAGAGAATAGACTTCATGATAATCTACTCCTTCCCTCTGTGTGAACCCTTTAGCTATAAGTCTCGCCTTGTACCTCAGCTTCTCAACTCCTGGAATTCCCTCATTCAACTTATAAACCCATTTCCAACCTACCAATTTTTGTCGTTTGGGTTTCTCCACCAACTCTCAAGTTTTGTTCTTATACAAAGACTTCAACTCCTCTTCCATGGCCTCAATCCAGCTACTTACTTATCACAGCCTCCTTATAGGTCCTGGGTTCAGCATCTTCTATGTCCACTGCTGCAGCAAGAGCAAAAGAAATCATCTCTGCATATCCAAATCTATCTGGTGGTTTGACATGTCTTCTCTGCTTGTCCCTTGCTAACAGATAATCCTGTGATGTTTCATGGTGCTCCACCTCCTGTTCTTCAAACTAAATCTCTGGTTCCCTATCTGTCTCAGTTGGCTCTACCTCCAATTGAACTCTTTCACCTGGTTCGAGCTGGCCCATCACTCTAGTGTTTTGATCCTTTGTGTAGTACATCTTTGTCTATCTGAAAACCACATCCCTGCTATTAAAGACTCTAGGATGCCCCTTTTCCACCATAATCTGTATCCTTTTACACCCTCTGGATATCCCAGGAACGTACATTTCAATGCTCTGGGTTCCAACTTTTTAATGTGAGCATAGGCTACACAACCAAAAACTCTCAGATTTTCCAAGTTTGGAGGATGTACTGACCACTTTTCCTCATGTGTTTTAAGATTAATTACTCTAGAAGGACTTTTATTGATCAAATACACAGCTGTAACTACTGCTTCTGCCTATAAATTCTTAGAGAGATTTGCACTTGACAACATGCACCTAACCTTCTCCATAATAGTCAGATTCATCCTTTCTGCTAACTCATTCTGTTGAGGTGTCTTCCTTACAATATGGTGTCTAGCAATTCCCGCATCCTTACAGTACTTATCAAATAACTCTCAACAAAACTCTAGTCCATTATCTGTTCTTAGTTTCTTAACCTTCCTATTTGTCTGTGTTTCCATTAGAATCCTCCATTCTTTAAATCTTTCAAGAGCATCATTTTTATTCTTCAGAATGTAGATCCAAACTTTCCTTGAATAATCATCTATTAAGGAAAGAAAATACATTAAACCAGTGTGAGTTGGCACCCTTGAAGCCCCCTAAAGATCTGAATGAATGTAATCCAGAATTCTTTTGGTATGATACACTGCAGGAGAAAACTTTAACCTTTTGGCCTTCCCAAAGATGCAATGTTCACAAAAGTTCAACTCGATGAGTTTGACCTTTCCTAGAAAACCTTGTTTGCTCAATTCCTTTAAGCCATTCTCATTGATATGTGCCATTCTTATATGCCATATTTGGCTCTTTGAAACTTCACTATTGGACATTGCTACAACTGGTCCTGTCACTACCCCCTGAAGCAAATACAAGCCATTCTCAAGTGTTCCTCTCATCACCACCATAGAACCCTTCATGACTTTTAGAACTCCTGCCTCAGCCTTATACTAGTGACTTTGACTATCAAGCATCCTAAGAGAACTCAAATTTCTCTTAAATTCTGGAACATGCCTGACGTCTTGTAGGATCCTCTATGTTCTATCTACCAGCTTCAATCTAATTGAGCCAATTCCCACTACTTTACAGGCCTTGTTATCACCAAGCAGAACCTATCCGCCATTAACATTTTTGTAGGAAAGAAACCAATCCTTGATTGGGCATATATGGAATGAACACCCAGAGTTAAGAACCCATTCGTTGTGGGTTTTCATATTGGTTATACATAGTAGCTCAGAACTTTCATACCCATCCGAGGCAATATCAGCATCACCATTTTCTTTGGGTCTTTCTTGATTTGGTTTCTTCCTTTCTGGACAATCACTCTTCAGATGGCCTTCCTTATGACATATGAAGCACTTTCGCCTAGTCTTTGACTTCGATCTGTGCCATTTTTTGCTCTTGAAATCTCTCATTTTAGGTCTCCCTCTGACATTCAAGCCCTATGCTGCTCCTTCCTCCTTTCCTTCAGATTTCTTCTTCAACTCCTTCGAAAATAATGCTGATTGAACTTCCTCAAGGGTAAGTGAATCCCTGCCGTAGATTAGAGTATCTAAGACACTATCGAATTCGGTTGGCAAGGATCTGAGCAGAAGCAACGCTTGGTCCTCATCTTCGATCTTGATGTCAATGTTCTCGAGATCAAGAATCACTTTATTAAAATCATCTATGTGATCTTCGAGTGATTTCCCCAGTGGCATCTTGAATGTGTACAATTTCTGTTTCAGGTACAATCTGTTTGTCAAAGATTTTGTCATGTACAAATTCTCCAGTTTCAACTAAATAGCCGATGCACTCCTCTCTTTCGAGATCTCCCTCAGGACTTTATCCCCCAAACAAAGAATTAGGGCACTATGTGCCTTACCAAGAATTTCTTTCTTTTCTTTGTCATAAAGAGTGTTTGGAAGATTTTTCTCACCTCCCAAGGCTGTTTCGAGTCCCTGTTGTACAAGAAGAGCTCTCATCTTCAAACGCCATAGCCCGAAGTCGTTCTTGCCTAAGAATTTCTCAATGTCGAACTTTGCGAATCCCATCGCAGACGAAGCTCTGATACCAATTTGTCGTGAAACCTCTAGAATTTCTAAAACAAATCTCAAAGCAAGATAACTGGATCACAACATCACACACACAGAACAAATCAAAGAGAAAAATGAAGATGAAAATAATTCCTCAACAGAGCTTATTTTCATTAATGACATATCAAAGATAGTACACCCTCTAGAGTTTTTCTCTCTCCTTTAGAGTTTCTCTCTCTATCTTCTCTCTCTAACAAAACTACTGAAAATAAACAACTAAACAAATCTGCTATTTTTCTCAAATTTTAGCTCTACAGTATTATTCCTATATACTACAGCACATAATAATCATGTAGACTTGCCCACGTGTATTTAGTAACCTTGTAAACTAGCCCACGTGTCTTTGTTTCATTTCCTTCCGCTGTTGAGCTGTTAAAATCCTAGCCACTTTTACAACAAGAATATTCAAGAAAATTACAAAGCAACAAATTAAGACTTTCATGATCGAATATTAGTTAAGGAATCAGCCGAATGTCCAAAACGATAATCCAAACAAATTAACTATACTAAAATATATTTCATCAAAACTTAGTTAAGATCCTTTAGTCATTAGTATCAAAAATCGTTCATGCGTACATATACATACGTACGGAAAATTAATACATACAAAAAACAATCGCAATACATAACTGTACAGCCTCTATATATATTTTGTCAAAAACAGAAAAAAAAAAAAAAAAAAAAAAGAATTAATTAATCACTACTATATCTATGGCTCAAGCGAAATCCATCAAACGAGCTCATCTTGATCTGACGGCGCTCTTGATCTGATTCTGATGAGTCGTATTCACGATCTCTAATGTTCTGATCATCATCTTCCTCCACAATTTCGACCGCAACCGATTCAGCATCGACGGAAAAAGAGGCGTCAAGAGTACCGAAAGACGGCGAAGTTCCGATGGAATTAGTGTCGATCAGGGAAGCATCCAGTGAGGGACGCCCTTCTTGCCAGGTGGTGTTCCTCAAATTAGCCAGAATATTCTTCCTGGCTTTTCTCCTCCATCTTTTTAATCCTTGCATTACACCCTCCGTGAACACTGCTTTCTTCATTGACGTTCCCATCTGTTTATGGAAGTTGCAATGCAGGATCAATTAGTCACATAATATTATTCATTTTGGATTAATAATTTCGTCTTTTTTACTTCTTCTCCAAACAAACACGGGACATTTGTTTTCTATATCCGTCCCTAATTCTGAATTATGATTCATGGTTATTTACGGTGTTTTTTCTCACAAAAAATACACATAAACGAGAATGATTTTAAATATATAAACCAAATGTCCTCTTGAAAACTGGAGCCTTTGAGATTTTTTTTCCTCGGAAAATAGACCCTCTAACTTGTCCAAACACAAAAAATTCTATCGCAGTCATGTGTAGCAAAATTGATAAAACGATATATATGTTGGGGTTTGTACGTACATAAATTGTCATGTGTTACACAACATAAGGGCACTTTTGTCCATTTATAAAATAAGAGGGATTAATTAGGACAATTCGTGCGAGTTTTTGTTACTATTTTTTTTTTTTTTTTTCTGATTACCTCAAAAATAGATATGTGTTTTTTGCATGATTAGTAATTAGTTATATTATTATATGTTGTAGTTTTGGAGTACGTACCTGTGTGACAAGAGCATAAAGAGGCAATGTTACGTAGCCACAAAGTATTTGTATAATTGCACCCATGGTCAGCCTTATGACGATGTCTTTTGTTTCCTTATGGAAGCATGATCTAAAGCCAAATTTGTACTGTATTTTTAATTTGAGACTAAGTTAGAAATGGAATATATATATATATATATATGTTTATTTGGTATATGTAAATTCAGTTTCTGAAAAGCTAAAATATAATTCTTACCCAAGTCCATGTGAAGAATGCCAGTTGAAAAGAATTCTGCAAAAGCCAATTACATTGCATTGGTTCTATTAGAACGATCATATATTTATGTGTCTGGATCCTATTATACAATTTTCTTACCAAATTAGTAACAATTAGTCTACTATAAGTTTTGTTTTCTTGGAGTTAAAATGTTTGAAAAGCTAAACAAAACTAAGACAGACAAAAGCTCATTCAGAAAATTAGGCTATTAGTTCACTTTAAAAGCCTTGCAACAGATTATAGTTCACTTTGACCGTGAAACAAAAGATTATGGGTAGAAATTACCTGAAACAATATAAAGTGCATAAGATGTAGAAGTAATTTGGGCCTGCCGAGCCAGAAAAAGTGGTCACTAGGCCTCACTAGAAAAGTTCCTCTTACAACTTGAGCTTTATCATGGCTGTCTAAGCTCATCTTAGTTATGATACCTTGTAGCTTAGTTCCCACCACCAAAAGCATCTGTAAAACCAAATCATATAAATATAGCTTATTATCCGCAACAATAAACCACTAGCTAGTGAAGAAATATTGTATGTCTTAGTTAGTACATATAGGAAATTTTGGTTTAATATTCTTACCAGCAATGGAATAAAGGGAAGCCATAGATAATTGTGAAATCCTGCAAGATGTGGAAAAATATTGAAGTCTGTCATTTGAATAAGAAAAATGATTAGGGGCACCGCTGGTGCTGAGTATCATCACTAATAAAAAGTGGATCCCTCATTACATAATTCACCTTCTATTAGTAGATGGTGCTTAGCACTATCGGTACCTTATAGCAATGCTTTTTGAATGGTACTAGCTATTTTTGACTTTGACATATTTTTATGTAATTAGAAATCATTGAAATTAAAGTTACCATGAGCATTGAAGAATAAAAATAACACAGAGAAGATCCAGATCCACCAACTGCAAAAAGAAAGAAAGAAAAAAGTGATTTCAATTATTATTTTGTTTATTGTTCTATGTTTAAATTACACCATGCAAAATATATTTAGTCTGTTTGGTATGCTTACCTTATCCCCACAACCACACCAAAATCTTTCTCCAAGGCCCTTCTTATATATTTTTGGAAATCAAAGTTGCCTCCTTCTAATAAATGTGCCTAAAAGAGAGTGGAATAACAGAAATTAATAATATAAAATAGCTTAAGAATGCTACTTTTAAACTAATTGGTGAAATTCAAATGTAGTACCGTTATGAATCCATGTCTAAGAGTGAGATAGTCCACTTTGGATACAGAGTTGTAGAATTGTCGAAGAAAACTGACCTGCAATAAACATATATGCAGTGACAATTTAAGACGGCAGTATTAAACTTTCTTATGCTAAATAAACATACTTTAGAAGTTGGTAATAGCTTTTTTTTTTTTTTTTCGTTGAACTTGATTAATTACCAGCCACCGGAGAATTCGAAGATCGCTCCAACATTTCAAATGCCGCTTTCCGAATGAAGTTTGATGGATTAGCTTAAACCTTCGTGGATCTGATTGATGAAAGCGCAAAGATTATAATTAGTAACAAGGCTAATTATCTGAAGGGAAGAAATAAACTCACCAGAAAATAAGGAGAAATAAACAATCATTTGTTAAAGTTATATATATATATATATATATTATAATATTTTATCAATAGATTTCAGTTCAGTTACTTTAGATGCAAAGGGAACAATGATATCAGACTGTTTCAATCCTTCGAAATATGCAAAAAAAAAAAATGCAAATTACTATCGTGGAGTGAAAATTATAAAATTAGTATAAGCATTTAAAAAAATTCTTGCAGACATTTTAGTCTTCCAAATATTTACACTTTATTAGCATGTCCAATATTGTAATTGTGCCATTTTCTAAACATGAAATGCAAGTTTGAAGCTTGTAGAAGGTTTGACCCGCCTTTTCTTTCTTCTCTACTATTCTAATATAAACTATGGTCCTATGCAAGCCTAAGATTTTCAGCCGACAATAATTAAGAGGACCATGCATTTTGACTAGGACACAATTTGCAGGTGGAATATTAAATAAATTGCGATCTATGTGGCAAATGATCATTTTTATATATGTCGGTTCCTCAACTTTAAACTATTTTTATCATTTTTTCATCAAGAGGTTAATTAATTGAATAATTAAGAGGAGATTCCAACAAAATGTACTTGAAATCAAGACTAGACCAGATTATTAGCCCTCAATGTTTACCGTTAGAAAATTGATACTCGAATGTTCTGGTTTCTGCCTCCCAAGATTCCCACCTTCTCATCTGCAAAGATATATTCTTATTATTATTCAAATTCACAAAATGCATGCATATAGTATATAAAATTATAAAAACAAAAAATCCAAATTGTCCTTAGCTTGTTTAATTTGTTCTCCCCTCAAGAACAGAAAAAGCCAATTTTGGCAATGGCCAAGTCCAACTTGCCCATATTCCATGGAAATAATTCATCTACTTAAGAGAAAATGTCCCCACAGAAACAGACAAAAAAAAAAAAAAAAAGATTTCATTTATCAACCAAAGTGAAATTACACGAGTGCCCCAAAAAGCAACTTTTAATGGCAATACTAACCTTGGCCATGCCGAGAGCAAAAGTGAGGACGGAAGAGAAGACATGGAAGACTGCCAACACAAAGATCAAGTACTGTAGCTGCTGCACACCCTTCCTTGACAACAATGAAACCTTGTCCTGTTTAAGTAACAATTTGCAAACTAATTACAATTAGAACCCAATAATCAAATTAAGTTCTACTACAATATGATTAATTAAGGTAATTAATTCAATAACTACCTGCTTTGCGCACTTAGTTTCCTCTTCTTCCTCATCTGAGGTCAAGCTGCCACAAGGAAGAAAAGTTTCTCCAACACTTTTTGGAATACATATGTTTGCAATTGCCTTTTCGCTCACAGTCATCAACAATGAGATGAAACCCAAAAGCATCAATTCTGCAATATTCAGAGACAAAGTGATTATATTGATTGAATATAACCCAAAAGTTCTTTTTTTTTTTTTTTTGTTGTTGTTGTGATGCTTGGTAAACTCACCTGATTTGATCTTGTCAAGAGCCTGAATGAGAGACTTCCTCCTCTTCTTATTGAAATACTGCAAGCATCACAAAATTGTATTTTACTTCCCAGCATTATTGCAGCCTAATTTTTAACTGAGATTTTAGAGAAAGAAACTTCACAGATTCCAACTAAGTATTGCAGTTAATTAATGATTTGCACGCCGCGAAAATCATTAATTAAATATACCTTGGCTAGAAGATGAAGAAGATGCTCAATGGCAATAGAAACAAGAATCAAAACGAGGCAAACTGTTGCCACAGCCCATGTTGGTGTTGTTTCAAGTGTTCTTTCCACGACATTTTCCCCAGCCATATTAATGTTAATTATTTATTTTTATTGTCCTCAAAATCTTCTTTAAGTTCTGCTGATCATGAGGAACAACAATAATGATGTTTGTGTGGATGAAAATAGAGGAATATATATGTATGGACAAGCTTTATATATAGTGCCCGTGGGTGGAGCCATATTCTTGGAGTTCTTTTTCTTTTTCTTTTTTTTTTTTCCTTTGTTGAGTGCGCCATGTTTGACCCTAGCTAGAAGCCGTTCTCATAATGTTTATATTACGTGTGAAAGAGGCAAATATGGACAAACGAGTTGATTCAACTGAAGCACCTTCTTTGAATCGGATCAATCAACGTCCAATCCAATCCAACAAAGCATATATAACCCACCAAAATTTCAACATATTGTTGTTTTTATTATGTGATAACCTGGGAAGACTGCTTTTCAAACTATTGATGATGTCATTGTCCTTGGATGCATTGGTTTCTCTGTTTCAAAAAAAAAAAAAAATACACATTTTCTTTGACTCTCTCTGGGAAAAGTAGTTTCCCCCAAGATATTTTTAACAAATGCTTCTAATTTCGATTGTCAAGTATGTACCATCTGTAAGGGATGGAGGCATTTTTATGTACTGCAGGAATCCTTTTCATTTTTCAAGAAGGAAAAACAAAAAGAAAACAAAAAACAAAAAACTGGGGGTTCAGTTTTCAACAAATTAAGGCAAAAGGGCCTTTTTTTTTTTTTTTTTTTCTCTATAGGAACCGCTTAATTCTCTTTTACACATTTTTTAAACTTCAAGGTGATGAGAAGATTTGAAAAAAAAAAAATATATATATATATATACACACACACACACACACACACACACACACACACACACCCACACACCCACACACTCAATATTCTGACGTAGGTAAGAAATTACGGCCAAGTTAAACTTCAAAAGTCTTCAACCAGTTTCCTTTAAGCGGGCGGTCATCCAATCACAACTTGTATATAAAAAGGTGATTTTAGGAGTTCTCAATACTCCCTTCGTGGCAGCCACAGAGACGGGTCCGCTGTACTACTGGTGGTTGTAAAGTAACGTGCCGAAAAAATATATAGGGAGGTCATCAATTAAATCTTATTAAAATCAAATCATATTAAAAAAAAAAAATATACGCGGCTGCTGTGGTCTTAAGAAAAATAAAAATAAAAAACTCCTAAATATATATCATGTGTCCACCATTACTTCAATTTGTTTGTGAAAAAGAAAATTAGGGAATACCGTGTGCACCAAAAAGCAAAGCTTCGTGTGTGCGACAAAAGGATATCAATAATACACAAATTTTATACACAGGCTTGGCGGAATTTTTATGGTTTTAAGGGTGTTTTTTTTTTTTTTTTTTCTTTCTTCAACTCAGAAAATAATACTATTTTCTACACATTCTGACGTTAAACGTAACACGTTTTTCTCGTTGAGTGATAAGTGATTATACAATTTTGCTGCTAATTTTTAAGTTTGACGCCGACGTTTGACTATATATAGCTGCCTCCTAACGCTATTCACTGTGCTGCACCACAGCAATTCGACTCTTCTAGTACTTCTGTGATCTATGGCCCTTTCCAAATAGAGGAGCCCCATCACCAAGAACTTAACACACACATATTTATGATTTTTTTTTTTTTTTTTTTTGGTTATGGCATTGGCAACTTAATTTTCACTTTTTACGTTCATATTTTAAGAATAGTATTTTTTTTTAATATTCAATAGGAATGATGAATATTTAGAGAAAAAGAAGTGGGGACAAACATATTGGACCATGGTTTTTAAACCCCATGAACGTGACATGGATTTAGGAGTGAGACAGCTACGAAATTCTTTTTCTCTATGTGCGTGGCCTTTCTTCAGTAACTCACATGAGTTATATTTTGTTGGTTCGTTCAAGAAACTTGAAATAATTACTAGTGTTGAGAAAGTAATCGATCGCATTAATTGGTTTCAAGCGAAAATGCAAGTTGATTGTTGCAGTAGAAGCCACGCCTAGCATTAAATTATGGGGAAAAAAAAAAAGAACAACACATAAACGAGTACATGGATTTCTCACTTTCCCATCATATTTAATTGGATACAGTGTTGGTCTAGAGACTTTAGAAACCCAGTTGATGTAACAGAAGAAAATGACTTTGAACATATATAAAGAAAATTCATATTTCTTCTGAGGTCCCCTCTCTGCTGGTCCTAAATATTCAATATGCATATGGACTTTAGGAGACGATTGCTTGAACTGAGAAGTCATGTTGAGATAATAATGCAGTAGGTCAGTAGATAAAGATTTGCATGTCCCAATCGTGACCATAATAATGCTTGATCTTCAGGGCAATGCATGTAACAAGAGGCAAAAATCTAGTACTAAATTCTTTCTGAGAACCCTAAAGTCAGCCGTTTGGCCACTATTTGTTGAAATTTGAATCTTAACGAAGTCTCTCAAGTGGCCACATGATCTTGTTGAAATTTGAATCTTAACGAAGCCACTATTCATGCTCATAAATCACCTTTCTTCGTACGATACCTTGATCAAACGACTCGGAGAGTGCTTATTTCGGCCTTAGTGAGGTGAAGTGCTTGTGATCTGAAACCACGTGTCTCGGACTCGAAGCAGGTCCAAGAATTTTAGAAGAATAAAGGTTGGTGGTATGTCGAATGCAGTTCCTGAAGATAATCAAATTCATGCATAGGGGGCAAATTTGACCAGTGTCTGCTAATTGCCAAAGGCAACTTCTTTATAAAGAAAGAACTGGAAGAAGTTTGAAAATAGGCCCTCTTTCAAACAAGAACAATCACGAGGGACTTCAAATTACATACTACTGTTCTTTTCGATAGCTAATAAGTTAAAACGACAATGTCAAGTTACTTGAAGCATAATTACATTTCTTCTTTGAAACCTAAGTTAAATGAAGTGCAAACACACTCTGAGCAACTAACGGACAATCTCAAGGCTTCATCTTCACCGCCTCAAGCGCCTAGATAACATCTTCACCGAATCATAATTCTTGACAGTACCACTTTAGTTCCTGCAAGATATTGTCAATAGTTTTAAGCAGGGTCAATCCATATGTTTTGAAGTCCAAACAATTAGTAAATTATAATTTACTTGGTATAAAATGGCCAGAACAGAAAAAAAAAAAAAAAAAAATGATCATAACGGAATATTAATCATGAATGCAGATAATGGTTAATTTCGTATTTCCATCTCATGGTACGTATCTAGCAAGAATGTTTCATGGCTTCTAACAGAGGATCTCAAGAATCTAAACCTCAAGTTTGATGCCAAAAAAAAAAGAATAGAATAGCGTAGATAATTGAATTCAGTACAGATTGCGACTTACTGCCATAGATCTCTCTCTGATAAGCAGCGTGTCATTCACTATCCTCGCAAACAATACTCCATTCTTTCTCCAATCCAGTCAAAAGCCATTTCCTATTATACAGGCACTCCCAACTTGTACATTAGATAATCATTCTGTCTAACAATCCTCTGCTCCTAATTCTGCACTTCCTATCATACAAAAGATTTCTACTACAATGCAATATCAAAAAGTGCATCTTTTACGGCATAGAAGTCGCTTACTTTGGTACAATTGCTTCCAACTGGCTTTGTCATCAGAGGAGGTTTTGTATGCAAGTGCCCTCCATTAGGAAATAAAGAAACTCCAGGACTCAATGAAGATGCAGCTGGAGTTGAGCTTTTCTTGTTATTTGGAAGATTTTTTTCCTCGGTCAATGAGAAACCAAAAAGTCTACAGCTACTTTTGCACGAGGAAGCTACATCTTGACTGCTCCTAAATGCTGGATGAGCTGTAACAGGATATGAAATGCCATGTTGATTACGATCAGTCGATGAATATACAGATTTCATGCCTCCATGATCCTCAACTCCGAAGCCAGAAGCAGTGAATGGGAATGGCATAAACTTTCCATCATATGATTGAGGTACGTATGAACTTCGGTTTGTAGTTCTATGTTCCTCCTTATTATGATTACTAGGCATTGAATTGAACTTTGAAACAGCACTTGCTTGCTGGAACATCAACACAGACGACGGTGATGACACTTGTACGGACTGGCCAGACGTTCTAACAGGTGCTGTGTTGCTCTGCATAACAGTAGACCACCCATTTCTAGAGCTTGGCACCTGAACACGATGAAAGATTCCTAGGCCACCATATTCATTGTCCTCATTAGAGGTCGGGGCTCTTCCACGCGGTGAGCTTGGATGTATTTCTTGACCTTGCAAGACCTTATGGAATCTGAATGATTCTCCAAAGCCTATGCCATTGGTGGTAATATTGTCAGAATTAACATGAAGGTTTCTGACACTATTCCCCATTCCAGCAATCCCGGAACAATTAGAACCAGGAAAGCCCCTCCTTTTTTCAGATGGATGCTGACCTTGAATCCCAATACCATCAAAAGGGGTATCAAAACCGGAAATTTCTTGACCTTGCAAGACCTTCTGGAACCTCAAAGGTTCCCCAAAGTCTGATGCACCAATTCCACCTGTTAGAAGAAATGTAAAGACGGTAAATATGTTGCAAAAAAAAAAAAAATGTGATCAAGAAAGAGAGAGAGCTAGAGTTAACGCAATTATACTAGGAACTGGAAATTCTCCTTTGGCTGAAGTCAATCCAATCCTAGTCCTCTTCAGACCAGGTGCCATAATGCTAGTGGAACTAGAAACAGAGCCAGACGGTTCAATTTCCCAAGGAGAAACTCTTCCATGCCTGTTTGAGTCTATATCATCCCATCTTACCTGAAAGAGTTTTACCCAGCACGTTTCTTACATTAATATTTAGAACAAGGTCGAAAACATGTAATTTATATCTTTAATCACACACACAGAACGTATGAATTACACAGGCTGATCCAAAACCTAGGCCTAAGGACGCATATGCAGTAAAATCATCAAAGCAGTTGTCTATATAAGGAAACTGCACAAAATCATAATCCAAAGCATGTAAAAATTTGCGTAGCTAAGAGCTCATGTGTAAATGTCAAATCATTTCCTTTACACCAAAATGCTCAAGGGAATCAAGCAACTTCATAGTAAGCACGTACCACTAGACATCTCCACTTTGAATTAGGCCATCTAACAGGATCCATGTCACTGATCCCAGTTATTAGTCCTGTGTATCTGCCAAAAGAAAAAAAATAATCACGACTTTTCATCATATAGATATTAACTAAAGAATTCAAAATTCGTGTGAGCCCAACCTTCGCTCGGCTGCATCTTCTGTTTCAAAACGCATTTTGAACCTCATGCCAATAGAAAACGAATGATCCAAGCTTTTCAGGAACTTTCGGAGGGGGACAATAAATGCTGACGAGCTTGCTCTACAAGATCAGCATGGAATACTCGTCACCAGAAAAATAGAAAAGCATGAACAAAATGAGTCTCTGCACAGCGGACTCCAGTGAAAAATGGTAAACATGCAAGAAGCTAAGCGATGAAAATGACTATATCAAGCAGATAGACCTCTGCTGTACACTTTTCAGAAACTCTGCTGTGCACTAATCATATATGAACCTAAGTTTTACTCGTTCACATTTTGTGAAAACTATATATTGGAATCCCACTCAACAAATATTTTTTGAGCTTTATCTCAATCTAAAGCAATAAAGTCAAAGTACTTATCTGGACTTAACTAATGTTAGCATGAATCAAGAAAAGACGTTAAGATCCCAATACTAATGAAGAATTGTCGAGCAAAAATCTTAATACTAATGAATAAAGCAAGACAACATAATATCATATGCAATATGGTGCATGTATGGAAGTACGTGTAACAAAGAAGTAGAACACAACACAACAAAAATTGTGTAGAGCTAGTATTAAATATGAGGACTTAATTATGTTGCTATGATAATCAGTTTGTAAACACATCTGTCTTGATATTGACTATTATGCCTATAAGTACCAGCTCAGACCATCAATGACTTCTCCAGCATCATTGGTTTAGAAAAGGTAAAACAAGAAACCCAATTGCAATGACCTAATATGACATTCTACATGCCAATATAGACATACAGCATTGCAAATTAACATCAAATAGTGATGAGGGAATATATAAAGTTGAAGAAAATGTAAATGAATGACAAGGCGCATAATACCTTGGATTGTAGAAGAGGTTGAAAGCACTTCTGGTAGATATAGCATTAACCACATCTTTCAGAGAACTATAATTCAACTGCTGACCGTACATAGTGGAAAAAGTAGCACAGCCTTTAACTTGGGCAGCCCTTCGAATTCCTAATCTCAGTTCTCCATCTTCACCCCTATTATGGATATTAAATGAGAAGTAGAACCATAAAAAAGAACCTGCCATGTGTCTTCAAGGCAATGATTAAATACCTAAGAAAGAGCACAGCATCCCCAGACACGAGCTTCTTCTTGTTCACGAAGGCACTCCATCCGGTGGTCAGCAAATGCCTCCGTGGTTGCCCTGTTACAAGTTCCAACCAAAAGGTAAGGCTAAAACTTTAACAGATAATATTCCAATCAGAATGACCATCTTATCTACTAGTGGTAACGTATAACACAAGATGAAAAGGCATAAGAATGTGTCTGCTTTATACTTTACGTCAGGTGTACCTCTGTAGATATGCCGGAACCTCCATTCGAGGCCATGCAGATCTTTTGCTACTAGCTCTTGTGAAGGCCTTTGTTGATTGTAATCCTAAAAATAGCAATCTATCAATACGCAATAAAAAGTTGTACTTAACACCTCACAATCCACACACACTAGCCAAAATTTACATTTTCAAGTGACATAAAGCCACAAACTGGTCAAATAAACTACATTGAGCAACACAATCAACGAACTAGAACTATCATTACCAGAGGAGGGAAGCAGTCTTCAGCGGCACGACGAGGGACGGAGAAACCGCCGTGAGTGCTAGTGTCCGAAGCTGTCAGGGTCTTGCAGAACATGTGGGGTGTTGTGGACTTCACAGCAGCGTCAATATCCTCCTCTTCACCATCAGCATCAACTTCTCCTCCCCGCAATTTCTGCCCAAATTGCTAATAATGCACGCACACAAAGCTGAATTCAGCTTAAAAGTCCCGAACAAACCATCACACCAAATATCACCATGAAATTACAGAACACGACAGATAAGTTAACATCAAACCATGGTCGTTGCTTATTTCATTGCTAAGAAAAACACAAATGGCAAAAACACGCAAGGCTCGCAAGTCACAAAGAAAGATAAAATGGTCCGCTGAATTAAGCTAATTAGAGGAAACAGGCTCTTACAACTAGTGAAGCAAAAAATTGGTTTCCTTTCCCAGCATTTTTCTCGGCAACCAAACAGAAAGTGGAAAAAAAAAAATACCTTGTTCTCAGGAACAAGCGAGACCTGTGCGTAAACCTCGTCCGTGCCTTCCTCCGCCTAAACCAAACCCAGAAAAATAAATTATATAAAAAAAAAATCAATTCTTTTGTCCCAAATTTCTAGGAAACCAAACACTAACCAATGTCTTAAAAACACATTTATAAAAACCTTTAAACAAATATTTTAAATTTGAAAAAGGAGAGAAATCCATGGAAGCTTGCTTACATGGAGCTTGACATCAGCAACGCGACAGAAGAGGTGAGGAGGGAGATCGAAGAGCGAGGAAGCAGGGAAGTCAGAGACGTGCTCCAAGTGTCCCTGAGGCAAGTACACCACCACACTCCCTTTCTTCGGCAGCGAAATCAGTGGGCCCGCGCACGCGTGCCACAGCTCCAAGCACACCGACGACGTCTTCGCCGACGCCGGCCGCGACGGAAGTGGAGACGTCGGCGACGAATCCAGAGCCGCCGAGGCGGCGGAGGACGTGGAGGCCGAGGAATTGGACGACGGCGGCGCTGCTTCGTCGTCCTCGGTCGTGTTGAGATCGATCAGGCCGGCCATGGATTCCGATTCAAAACCCTAGCTCTAAAAAACGACAGTGATCGTTACTTATACTCCGGAGAAATGAAGAAGCGCCTTCTTCAGCTTCTGCTTTATAAAGGAAGAAGAAGAAGAAGAAGAGTTTGGTTAAGCGGTTATTGCGGAGGAGTTTTAATTTTAAGTGAAATGAAATGCCAAAAGAACAGTAGAACTGGGATATTGGAATAGTAACTAAAGACAGTATATAGATATACAGACTTTATATATATATCTGTGTGTATAGAAGAAGAGAGAGAGAGAGAGAGATCATTGCCTGCATTTTAATTGCGCCTTTTGCATTTTCGGCTAAAAAGAAGCTCACCCCTCTCTCCCTCTCTAAAAAAAAGGCACTTCTACCTTACCTCGCTTGTCTTTCTCTCTCTTTTCCGTGAAATACCAGCAGAGAAATCAAATCAAAACTTTTGAAAAACATGTGGGCAAGTTTTTATTTTTTTTAAATTAATAACAAAAAATCCCCAAAACTCAAGCTAACGGGCGAGATATATATACACAATTACACATCATGCATAGCTCTAATTAATTCTCTCTCTCTCTCTCTCTCTCTTTTTCTGGGTGATATCACTTTTTCTTTTTTGTTTTTCTTTTTGGTAATTTGCTTTCCTTTTTCTCGCTGAGCTGCAGCAGCAGCATAGCAGTGCTGCAGCCTCTGCTGCAATTTGCTGCAACTGCTGGGTGTGATGTGTGGCAGAGAAAGAGAAAGACAGATAGAGAGAGATAAAAAAAAGTGTGTGTGTTGTTAGTGAGAGAGTGAGATATGTATAAGACTGTTCAGCGAGAAAGAGAAGAGAGAGAGAGAGGGAGAGATTGAATGTATACAGTACAGTAGTGGCCTTTATTAGTTAATTATAAAAAATTTCAACATCCCATTTTCTTATTATTATAATAAAATATTATTATAAATTATCATGAGACAGAACACAAGAGAGAGAGAGAGAGAGAAGGAGAGAGAAAATGGTTTTTGGTTCTTCGACAGTACGAAGCACCCTGTATTTCCGGGCGGATGTCTATTCTGTCCCCTTCTACACCCGCAAATCTCACTCGTATCCTTCTTCTCTTAATCTATTCTTCCCAATTATTATTCTTATTATTTATTATAATGACCAAAACTATGTGGGAATTTTGGGGAGAGCATATATATATATATATATATAATATATATGTAAATTTTTGTGGCTTTATATATGGGGCTACTTTTTTCTTTCCTTTTCCTTTTCTGCTTTCTTTTCTATCTCTACTTTCTTTTTTTTCCTTTTGTTTTTTCTTTTCCCCAATATATATATACACGATTCGTCACTTCCATCTGCCCTGCAGCAATCATCACGGGAGTTGTTTGCTTAGACCCTTTTCTGGTAAAGATTCTTTCTTTATTTTCCCATTGCCTTTGGTCTTTTTTGTAAGAATTTTTGCAATCTAATGAAAGTTACTTCTATGCTCTCAAAAGAAAAAAAAAATGTATTTAAGTTTTTAATATTCATTTATGATTCATACACTATTTTTCCTCTTTTTTTTTGGCTGGAAGGATTTATATTCAAGTATTGGCTTTATTATTTTGCTAGTAGTACGCATTTTCTAAAATTTGTATCTTAAATTGTATTATATTCAAAAGCGTTTTGTATATTTATTTAAGTTGAAATTTCACTTCAACAAAAAGATATACAAACTCGAATTAAAGTCACAAAAGACTTTAAATACATGGGAGTTCGACCCCAAATAATTGGATCCATCAAACAATTATTGCAAGCACAAAGACAAAAATAAATATCAAGACTCAATAAGAAAAGACTCAGATGATCTTAACAGTTGATGGACTTACAATCTAGACAATAGGGACCCAATCCCAAATGAAAGGGACACAAAAAAATAAGGTATAGAGAGATCTTTAGACAGACATCACCACCCACAAGTTAACAATCAACTCGATCAAATGAGACACACAAACTAAATCGAAAGGTAGGAAAACCACTCTCATTATTACAAAACAATACTAAAAAAGTGGCGAAAATAACGTGAGCACACACCAAAACAAAAAGAAAACCTAAAGCATCGCTGACATAAGCCTCCAACGACAGCACAGTCAGTGAGAGGACCACAAGAAAAGAAAGAAAGCTTCGAAAGACAAGCGGTGTAGCCTGATAGATCAGACAATCAAACGGAAGCAAATGATTCGCACTCGCCACCGTTGCCATCCTCCAAAGATGACACCACCCCTATCAAAGGAAGCCTACCACCACCAAGAAAAAGCCTCATAAAGGACTCAGCCTCCTAATGTTAAAGGCGCCAAAAAACCCTTCTCAAATGTCTGTATTTCGACTTCCAAATGATGTTTAATCCGTCCTAATTAACCAAGTTATCCCACGACACGCTGCCACCACCATAAAAGTGCCTTGACGAGACAAGTCCAAAGACTAATTTTTAGGGCCGAGAGTTAATCGACACACCTAGAGACAGTGTCGAAACTTTAGCTAACACTCATTCTTTTATCTCTCACTCTCGTTTCCTCTCTTGTATCGTATTTTCATAACTTCATAGTTTTTTTTTTTTGGCCGAGCAGTACTTTTTTTCAGTTGCTAAAATCTATCAATGTCTTTTTTATTTCGTCATGGTAATTATATATGGTAGGGCTACATTCAATTGCCAACTTGCCAAGTTGAAAGGCCACGCAATGTCCAAATTGGGTGTCACATAATGCGTTGCGACAATCTTCTATCTTTCTATCAATAAGGCCAAATACTTTGTTTGCTAAAGTTTTTTTATTTTATTTACTATATTCCCGTTGTTTCTTATTTCTCATAATGAGTAGCACACTTAGGATAAAAGCAATGACAAATGCAAGTCATTTTGCCCAATTAATTGGGGAACATGTTATGCTTTGCTTTTATATCAAGTATTATATATACATATATAGTAGTCATGAGAACTCATTCTATATATTTGACCCACAAGATTAAACAATAAAAATAGTAACTAGTAAAAGTAACTACTTTTAGTTTTTGCAGTCACCTAGCGGCAACATTATGGTTGGCAACCAGAAAAATTTATGAATACGGTAAAGTATATTTATTCGTTTTATATTTCTAGAATTTATTTCAATGTTGGTTTGTTTACAAAATTCAAACCAAAATGCATGCATCACGTAATGCTGGGAAAACAAGAGGGAAAAAAAAAAGTTTCCATATTAAAATATTCGGTGTCGAACTAGGTTAGCAGTTGATCAAGTCAACGACATCACTTTTTTGTTGTTGTTGTTGTTGTTTTTTTCTGGGTCTTCGATGTTGCTTTATATAACTTTAAGAACCATTCCATGCACAGCCCTACACTAGGGTACGTGTTTTACTAAGATATATATAATTATCAGGGTTTAAGTCATTTACGTATTTGTTGAAAAACTTTACATACTAAATGAGCAAGGTTCTAATTAAAAAACCTAAAATAGATTTAATTATTGTAGCTTAATTCATTAGGTACTATAATTACTTATTTTCTTGTAAAAATGAATTAAAATCCAACATATACCGGCTAATATTTGTTTTTGAAACTACTTACATTTGGAATTATTTTTCAAAATAAATTTTTTGATATAATTTTTAGGCTATTTTGTATGAACACCTCCTGCACTTTTTAAATTTGACAATTTAGTCTTTAAACTTTTTTTTCCCAACAATCAACCCCTAAAACTTTAATTTTTGACACTTTTAGTCATTGTTGCTGTGTCAAATTTACAAGTGACAGCCTAAGAAGCACATTGATAATATTTTTATCTGGTATCATTAAATTTCATGTTAAAATTTAGATTAAAGTTTAAATTATAATTATATTAAGTTTAAGTTTTTAAATGTATGTATTGAAACTAAACAAAAATGAACATCAATGCTCTTATTAGACTATCATTTGTAAGTTAAGTGTAAAAAAAAGTCAAAATTTTAATAAATTTGAGCAAGTGTCAAAAACATAAGTTCGGAGTCTTTATTACCAGGAAAAAAAAGTTTAAAGACTAAAATTATTAAATTCAAAAAGTTCATAGAGTGTTTGTACAAAATAACTTAATTTTTTAAAAAAATTAAAAACATCATCAATTCAAACTTACATTAAAAAGATAAAAGAAAAAAAAAAAAAAGAATCAGTAGTGGAAGTTGCTTGTAGGTAGGTCCAAAAAACGTTAATTGTTGAAGCCACTTGCATGATGAAAGTAAAACTGTATCGGATTCGTTAGGTTGTTGTTCTCATTTAGTATTCATACGAGAAAAAAGAGAGAACAATAATAATCCAATAATTAAAAGCAAACAAAATTTACATGTCAGAGCCATAAATACACCGTTGAACTGCATAATTATTGAGGCCGTAAATAGCAAAGTGCTCGTAGAAACAGTCTTAACAGCGAAAGTGAAAACCAGTCTTAGCCACTAGGCATGACTAGAAAAAGGCTATCTCATATCTCTCATTTACATGTGTAGTTGTTTAAAAAAAAAAAAAAGAGTTTTTAATTAGCAAATTGTACATGTCAAAACATGGGCAGATAGGTAAATTGGAGTAATGTCGGGACAAAATTGACACAGTAATGGAAAGGAGTAGGTCTTTATCAGAGCCATCAATTGCGAGGAATCAAAGCAGAGGGCTAGGGATGAATAGGGATGGCATAGGCCAATAGCCCGGACAAAACGGGTTACAACTCAATGCCCGATTGGCAATGGACTCTCTCACGGTTTTCTATTTTATTATGGGAAACAGAATCCCACGCTCCACGCGCCTCACAAGAGCGTTCAATTTGAGCATGGATTTTTTTTTTTTTTTTTTAACACGAACATTAGAGTCTATTTGTTTCTTAAATCTATTTATGATTCTGAATCATGATTTATAATTCTTTACAGTATTTTATCTTATAAAATAATATACGTAAAATAAGAATGATTCTGAATCATAATTCTGCATATACGAACCAAACATTCACTAACACCGGACATAACTACCCATTAAATGAGTAGTGTGTTACCCTAACTTCATCAAATGTGCTAAAAGGAAGAATGTGTGAGGGCGTTATTCTATACTCCATTACCACTAGCCCATTGCCCATTAGTGATGGTAACATTATTATTATAACCAATTTCACTAATTAGTGATGTTTTTTTTCCTTTTTTTTCTAAATAAAAGATATATTTGACGGTTAATAATTATGTTTTACCATAAATTTATTTTTAAAAATAGGATTATTAACACTCATACCCACTTAACTTTAAGATTCCTCACACTTTGATACCTGAATTTTAAAAGTTATCACTATACTACTTCAAATTTTGAGCTTCTCTTCCTTTGTCGTCTTCATTTCATTTTTTGTCAAACTTAAATAGAAAACTAGTACATGTGCTCACGTGGGGATTTTGTGAGAACAAAATCTTAATTAAATTTTGGATTATTCACACGATTGTGCTCCCTAAACTTTAGGTTTGTCATTGCTTTACCTCCTAAATTTTGAGTTCACCACACCATTATCTTTACCACTTTAAAAGTTTTCACTTAATACCTTCAAACTTTGAATCTTCCGCTTTGAAAATTGTAGCATTAAATGACAAAATATTGTAAAAATTTATGAGAATTTGTAAAAGTATCATCTAAATATCAATAAAATATTGGTACTTTATATTTGTTTTTTTAATTTGCTTTTAAATATAGTAGAGTTTATATCTTTTTTTTTTTTTCAATTTACTTTGATTATTGTCTTTCAAAATCATATAAGAAACTATTCAATTTTATGTGTCTTTGTATAAAAAAAAAGTTTAAACCAATAAGCTTGTTTTGATTGTTGTATCATTACTTAATTTATGAGCATATACTCAACATTTATTGTACTATGAAAACTTTTTACCATTCATATTTATTCTATAGTTAGTTTTTTTAATTGAAAGTTTTATTTAATTTATGTAAAATTATCTAAAATTAACTATTTTACTGTTTTTAAATTCTCATTTAAAAATAGAGGTTTACAATATCATTTGCATATATCTTACATCAAAGAGGGAGAAATGCACAGTATAAAGGTTTACAATATTTATGCACTTTTTTAAGTGTTATTCATCTTTTGTATCTATATTTTAGAATTATGCAATTTTCCTTAACGTTTTATAGGTTTTTCTGATACAAATTAATATTAAAATGATTTGTAGTGGTCGTGATTTTAACATTTTCGATAATTTTGAAATATCTTGACTATTCGTGTCACGGTTCAATCCAATTTTTTGTTTTTTTTTTTAAAATTGTAACTTATTTGTTGAAATATTTTTATTTTGTTAAAACATTTTAATTTCTGTTTTTGGTAAGGAAATGGACGCGTTTTATCACCCAACTTTCCCCCCGAGCGTGGGCTTGGCATCATAATTTATTTTCCTTTTCCACTTTATCCTTTTGCCGTTTTGCGTCAGTCCCACCCACCGCACTATAAGTTCTTTCTTTTTCTTTTTCTTCTTTTTTTCCACCCTTTTATCTCCACAATTATTATGTGTCATGAGCCTCCTCTTGTTAATTTGGACGCCAACTTGTCTCTTCAATAATTTAGATCAAATCATACTAATTGATGCTTATTAAAGTCTTAATTTATAGTAAACTAATATATATATTATATAATATATTATACTTTTATAAAAAGAGCAGTACTAAAATGCGACCAAGAAGCCATGTTGTTTTAATTCTTAATGACTTCTTGATCTTTTTAATCTTAGGCCATACCATCTTTTTCATTTTAGAAACGTTATCTTCCTGAAGACATGGACTAACATATTTGTCCACATACATTAAAGTTGATCGCATTTAAGAAATTAATTAAAGCAGTCATGCAAAGATAGTCACCTTTTATCATAAAATATCGAAGGTGTCCATATCTGTTTCTTTTTTTTTTTCTTTGTTTTTATTTTTTTAGTTCTCTTTTGTTCGGGAATTTCAATGATAGAAACTGTTCTTTTTTCCTATTACTACATAGTAATTGTTGGTTTAACCGTTGAGTTGATATTTTAAGAGTCTAATATTTGAGGGTCCGTTTAGTTCGTTAATTTAAGTTTTTAATTCGAGTTTAGATGTAATTTTATGTGAGAATTTTTTACTGTAGTAAAAAAATTAAATGTGATTATTTATAAAAACTTTTTACTAACTCAAAATCGATAAAATGATCGGGACTTTAGTGTACACATTAAAAGGTTGTAATGCACAGTACAATGTGATTTCTAATCATAAATTAAACTATTAAAAAATTAACCGCCGATTAAAATTGCTGTCCTTACCGGTAAAAGAAAGGTTACCACATCCCTAATTAGTTACCTGGGATTTTAACAACTGAAAGGCTCACCAAGTTGGGAAACCCAAAAAAAAAAAAAAAAAAAAAAAAGTTTCTTTTTTACTGTGATCTGCATGCTTGTACAGTAATATAGAGTATTTTCCAGTCACTTTTGATACATAAACATTAATTATGAATGACGCTCAGTTGGCCCTCATTGATAAATAAAATAATAATAAAAGAAAAGTCTAAACAAATTGTTATCAATAATATGATTAAATCATTGCGCATGAGAATATATAACGTTACCGGAACAGGTATTCACATTGTTTCTCTCTATGGCATTCAAGCGAATAACAAAACTGATAAGCTACCTTGTGAGATGAGATGAGATGAGATTTGTTTTTGAGTTATTTTCTTTTTTGTTTTTGAATATGTCTACACATATATGTTACTTTGTTTTTTGTTTGGAAATTAATACAATTCGATTGAACACCAAAACTTCATTAGCATTGAAAAGTTAAACACTTTTTAGCATATCCATGCACGAGCGATGAATGACATGATTACAAAATTCCCACGTGCACCGTAGGGTTAAAAGGACAAGGATAAGACTATATTGATAATGCTAGTGATATCATATTGTTTTTATGAATCATTGCTAATAGTTCTTACCTTAAAACCAATCGCTATTACGGCCTCTAATTTTGACTAATTCTTACAAATTTCGGCTCCTTTTTCTGCTTATGGTGATAATTACATATCTTTAGTGGTTGAATTTTTTCATTAATTTCTTTAATTTTACCTCTATCAACTACTGGAGAAAGAACATCCTCTTGTTAACCCAAAAAAAAAAAAGTTAATCTTGTTAATTTGTATGCAAAGAGAGCAAAAAAATTGCTTTACATATCAAGGTTGAAAGTAATAATGGCTCCAAATATGGTGATGAAAAGTACCATAAAGCTGTGTTTGAGTTGAAAAGAAATATGAAAAACAAATAAACCAATCTTTATTTTCTTTTGTTTCTTCTTTTATATTTAATTTACTGAAAGTATGATTTAAGATTAAAGTACTTCTGCTTTGTTGAAACTAGCTAAAAGAAGAGCGGCAATGTGGCCCAGCAATTAGAGCATCTTTCTTTTATTTGTTAGGCCATGTACTTTCCTAGCCTCAATTATACCATATTCTAAGAGGTGGAAAATTTACCCTCCTGTGAATACCTAGCTCCTGCCCGCTAAACCTATCAACCCTTTTACCAACCAAAAACAAACAAGAGAATATTCAAGCAAAACAGTAATAACATTTTTGTAAATACAAATAATAATGCATGTAAGTGTATTACTAAAATGACATAAAAAAAAACCCAGGGGAAAAAAAGGGATATAATTAGTGCCAAATTAATTATGTGGTCCTGTCATAAATTAATCACGTATAATATATAAAATGGCTGCATTTTTTCATGGAATTTAAAAAAAAAATGGTTGTATATAGTACTATTTAGTTTGTCTACGAAGTTGTACTTTGCACTTATTGCCAAATAAATTACATTTTAAGTTGTACTAGCCGCTAAAGCCGGTCGCAAGTTAGGTTTACGGCCTAAGAATCTAGCAAAATAGTAGAATTCTCGGTGTTCAAGGACTACAAAATCTATTTAGTAAATTTGCTTTTTATAATCCCAACAAAGGACAAAACATTCCATCAAATGAGAAAAAAAAAAGGGACAGAACATATATATATGTTTGTTGGCTTTTTAAACGAGGAGTGGAGTGTAATCCTCTTGATTGATCGCACTTGCATTACATGCTGCAAAATGATAACACCACGGGCAGCAAACAATCATGATCCTCCTCTTTTTGAAAGACATGTTATATTAAATAGTATTGACATAAAGCTTATCCATCTTCAAAATTAGTCAGAGAATTATCGGCTGGAAAAGAAAAAGAAAAGAAAAAACCTTTGTCCGAGATTTTCATTAAATTTTGTTAAGTTATTATATTATGGTAAGTTTTAAATATAATTTAATGGTTTAAAACTGTATTTGCTGATTTGAATTTTTCATACTCTTTATCATATAATTTTTTAAATTAGTTTGATCACGTTGTAATATCTTTCTTTTTTTTAATGCTTTTTTGATAAGGTATGGAAAAATAAAATTTTGGTAAGACATAGTTTTGTAAAGTCTGGTCAAATTCTTACCTTAATATATATTTTAACAAAAAATGAGATAGTTTGAATGATTTTTTGTTTTTTTAAATAGAATACTTAGCATTTATTTAGAACAACTTTTGTTTTTACTTTAAACCATAAAAAAGATAAATATAAGTGAGATCTTTTTAGTTAGTGTTTGGATAGTGTATAAAAAAGAGAATTTTAATTTTACAAAAATTTTAAACTTATTTAGTTAAACAAGTGAAAAGCTCTTTTTGTTACGATAGAAAAATCATGGATATTAGAATTTTAAATTTGTCATTTACAAAGAAAAAGTTAAAATTGTAAATAAAAAAAGGGAAAATATACCATATAGCACATTTCATATCTATCTTTAAAGTGAATAGATTTTTTTTTAAATCATAGTAAATTATAGCATATTTCCAATTTTTAATATGAAATTTTTTTTTTCCAACTTTACCCTTTTTTTAGGGTTTCATATTTTTCATTCTTCTCAAACCCTTACAACCGCACATACGAGACCTCTCTCTCTCTCTCTCCTCTATAACTCTCTCTTGTCACGATCTCTTCAACGAACTGAGGAGCTGCGCGATTTCAGTGATGACAGCATGTTGACGACATGCTTTCTTTGTTTCCCTCTCTCTCTTCCCCACCCGATCTCTCTTTGCTCGATATGCCATTCTGTAGCGTCGTCGTTGGCATCAAAAGATGTGGCCGAAATCTTGCGTAAAAATCATGATCTTTTCCATGCTCGTCGCTGGAGAGCATTGCTAATCATCGTGCCCGTCGCTTGATTGACGGATTTAGGAGATGGATATCGCATCATCACAAAATTGACAGTTGTAGGAGAGTGGAGTCGCGTTGTCTATAGAGGCCGCCATTAACGCCAGAGAACTTCAGCATTTTGTTGTTGTAGGTGTCCGCGGTGGGATTGCATGGCAAAGGGCTGTCAGAAAAGGTGTGTGGACGGGTGTTTATGCTGAATTAGGATTTGAGGTTGATTTAGGATTTTACAGATTTGGGGGCAAATTGTCATATTTTGTAGTCTTTTTGTAAAAAATATAAATAATATGATATTTTATAACATTAAATGCTAAATTTTTGAAGTGTTTACCAGTCCCGACATGGGTGGCCGGAGTTTCGAGTAAATATGGTCTTTACGAGTAAATACAATATTTTTCGATCGCCGACGTCGGCAATTGGATTTGAGTTTGAAATTGGTAAATTTGTATTTACCTGTAAATACTTACTAAATTTGAGTTTGAATGTGGTAAATATAGATTTACCAGTAAATACAATACTGAATGCAATTTTAAATATGATAAATACTGTATTTACCAGTAAATACATAACTGCATGATTGAATATGGTTAATATTGTATATACTTGAAAATATTGTAGTAGTTTTTTAAGTTTGAATCTTATAAATAATGTATTTACGAATAAATATTTTCGTAATTTCAATTTTAAATATGGTAAATATTGTATTTATCAGTAAATATTTTAGTAGTTACAAGTTTGCATCTAGTGAATGTTGCAATACCTTTAAATACTTTAGTAACTACAATCTTGAATATGGTAAATATTGTATTTACATGCAAATACTTTAGTAGTTACAATTTGGAATATGCTATATTTACCGATAAATATGGTATTTACTGGTAAATACTGTGTTTAATGGCAGTTGGAGTCGGTGGTGAGATCTTTGGATAAATACGGTATTTACTAGTAAATATGGTATTTACTGATAAATACGACATTTACTAGTAAATACAATGTTAAATGCTCATTAGAATCGGTGCCTGAATTTTTGGATAAATACGAAACTTATTGGTAAATACGATATTTACTGGTAAATACAATATTAAACGGTCACCGAAGTCGGTTGCCAAATTTTCGGGTAAATATAGTATTTACTAGTAAATATAGTATTTACGAGTAAATACAAAACATCACCGAAAAATGGTCACCGGAAAATGGTCACATGTTGCTGGAAAATAGTATACAGTCATCGGTCCTAGCCATGGTGGACTTAACTATAATCTACTTATTTTAAAAAATATTCTATAATTTACTATTTTTAAAAAAATAGATGTTTAGGCGGAGTGTGAGGTAGAAAATGAGGTTTGGAGTATTTTTGAGTTTTTACTAATGTTTAAAACTTAAAATATCAAATTACTATTTTTAAAAAATAATGCTATAATTTACTAATTACTTTACCAATTGTGTTATTTTTCTCGTTATCCCATTAAAAAACTTTTCATTAACATTAAAGAGATGTCTTGTTCTAAAACACTTCAAAAACCGAAATTACTCTAAAAAATGTCCATCCAAAAAAGCTCAAAAATTTTACTCAATAAATTAAAAACACACAGATCGTAATCTTGATTTTATCAAGCGACAAGAAATTTCATAGGTGGTCGTTAATGAACCCTAGCTATATACAGCTAGTAGTCAACCACTCACCACAAGACGTTGAATTTGACCTAGGGTTTTTATGGTGCAGCATTGGAGTCTCCTCTCAAAGACATGAATTCCCAACACCACTGCGCATTATGCAATATATTTATAATTATATGTCAATACTTCTAAATTATAGCCCATGAAGGAGAAGATGCATATTTTCTTAAGCGAAAATGTTAAAAAGGGAGAGAATTCCATGACTTTCTCATATACATGTGTGTGCGTGTGTGTGTATATATATATATTAAATACGTTGCACCTTAAGAAAGGTTTGGAGATATACAAAAAGGTTTTGTAGGGCAAAAACAAAATGCACTATATTTAGTATCATGCAACTCTTTAAAAAAAAATAGGTGATTTAATTTATACCTCGCATATAGAGTAAGCTCATATAAATTAATTATATTTACTTTTACCTACAACCACAATATATACAGTTTAACCTACATAATACATCAAATCATATTTGAAAAACATGTAAAGGTATTCACAATTTGATTTAGACCTACACAATATCTGATAGGGTTTTGGTGTTTTTGCTTCTTGAACTTTGTCTGCACCATCAACTAGCTATCACTAGAGTAATAATTTTGACAATTTACCTTCTTAAGAAATAAGACACTATAGATTGCCTCTATCAATTAGTGATGTTAAAATCTAGAAGGAAACACCTTCAAAACACGACATGTTTTGGTGTCGTTTGAAAATTCAGTTTCTTGATCTTTTAAACAAGCTCCCATGTTAGAGCAGATTTCAGTTAAAATTTCAAAACCTACATACTCTAAAACATTCGTTTGCAAAATTCAGAACTAATCTATTAAAATAAAATTTTTTGAAAATAACTACCAAATAATCGTAAAAGAATTAATTTCATAATGTCACTTGAACTATGCTTAATATGGTATTCAAATTTTGAAAATGGTTTTTCTTAGTTTAAAAATCTAGAGGTAAGTTGAATTGAGGTACATATGTCAGAAAGCATTTGTAAAATTAATTCATCATAAAATTTAGGAGAAAAGAGACTAAAGGTAAATTCTGTAATTTTCTCAAAAAAAATTTGAAGTATAAATGCGGATGGTCTCAGATCTTCTGTTTGATTTTGATGGCTAACTAATTACATTATCAACTTTTAAAATCTAAAAATTCTTAATTGTGTTTTCATGCTTTAATATTTAACTCTACAAAATGACGTAACATAATATAATTAATTAAACAACATTTAATATGTAAAAAATTAAACAAATGATCTGAATAGGACATGCCTAAACAGCTAACACCTTGAACCAAGCATAAAATTCCCCAAACATATAAAAGTTCAAATTTGAACCAAAGTTGAATCGAGTATGATGGCCTTGCAGTAATAAGACTACCGTAGTCTATCTATGGTCAAATGTTTGAATGTCGGATAGTCCTTTTTAAAAATCTTAAATGTGAAGGTTTCCTCAGCAAGTCTAATTAGTACTTATTTAGGGTGTTTAGAGTCATGTCCTAACATATTCTTGCCGCTAGCACATTTGGAGGAGTTAGAGCAATGCACTTTTAATTGAGGGATAAAACTAGAAACATTTAGAGTCCGTTTAGTTCGTTGATTTGAGTTTTTAATTTAAATTGATATATAATTTTATGTGAGAAATTTTTATTATAATAAAAAAATTAAATGTGACTGTTTATAAAATTTTTTTACTATAATAAAACTTAACCTTCTTTCGTATTTTTAATCTTAAAAACGAAAAAAACAAAAAAAAAAAAAAATTGAAAAGCCCAATCTCTTCCCACATTACTTCCACTCCCACAACCCCACATGGTGAGTCGGGCCATTCAATTATGCGATCAATTTTTGCAATGAAAAGTTAACAAAAACCACCCAACTCTCACTGAACCATCTCTTCAGGACTTTCCCCACCGACCCTGCACATTTCCTTCCCATTTATTCATATTTTCTCCACTCCCCCTTCCACTTCACTACCCCCTCTCAGCACGTGCCATCCACTCTCCCCACGTGGCTCAGTTCGTAACTCAACACCTCAGGCACCTCCGCAACACGCGCATGAAATCGCGTGGCGCATCTGAAGGAGAGGAAAAGAAGGGTCTGTATGGAGAGCCCTCGACTTTTACGCGGGTGCTGTCGTCTGAGAGACTGCTCTTTGATCAGCCTTTCATCGTACTTTAGTCATGTCAATCATCTTCACGCGCCCCAACGCGATATTTTTTGTACTTACGCGCCTTTTTCTTTTGCCCTTTAAACTCCTTTCTCCTGCACACTTATCACCGTCCGATCATCAGCCCGTTCGAGGGTGTTTTCGTAATCTCGCATAATCAGTCACAGTGAGATAAAAAACAGACAGAGGGAGAGAGTGTGCAGGTATTTATCGTGAGGTCCTCGAAAGACACGCTTAACTCTCATCCCTAGATTTGAGGACACGTGGCGGAGTATGTAAGGTGGGTTGGACCCGTTTAAAGAGTTGCCAAAAAGAACTAGACCGGTCTTTGTCGTAACAGAGCCTTTGTCTGCTACGTATAAGGTGTTACGTCCGAGTTGAGATCGTACGGTCAGCAACGCCTCAAACTGAATTTAAGCGTCAGAGACTCTCTCTCTCTCTCTCTCTCTCTCTCTCTCTCTCTCTCTCTCTCTCTCTCTCTCTTTCTCTCTATCTAGCCTAACCCAACTGATATTCGTATATGGTAGAGTACACTGTATTGTCTCACGGGGCCTTTTGACCTTCTAGGTTCTACCTAGTTTGTATATTTAAAATTATAATTTTAAATTTTTTTTATTTTATGTGTATTTTTTATAAGAAAAAATATTATAAAAAATTATGAATCATAATTTAAAATTAAGAATAAATACATAAAATAAACATGTTAATTTTTTGCCTCGTGTATTTTCTTTTTTCTTGGTCCCAATTTTCAATTCGAGCCTTGTTATAATGTCTAAAAATGAAAAATAAAAACAAAAAACCGTTTATTAGATAATTTGAACCATTTTATGCTTGACATACGTATTGCGTGTAGTTGTATAAATACTGGGACATATACGTACCCTTAAAAGAAGTTGACATAAGTACGTTTATATGAAATGAATGTGTTTTCTACGAGTCATTTTTTGGTGGCTTTTAAAAAAAATGAGAATACCTTTTTCTTAAAAGTAATTGAGCTCAATGCTTTCAAGAATTTTTACATCAAATTTTGATAACGGTTAGGTAAGGAAAGTAGGAAACCCATATTTTCCCTGTTTGGGTCCAATAGCTCGTCTTCTCGATCCAAAAGGACTCCTTAGATCTCAAAAAGAGGCGTGAAATCCCGCTATCTTTTATTCGGCCTGGCCCATTTGGATGGAAACATGATGCTTATATAAAAGGGAAACGGTAGAAAATAGTACAATATGAAAAGTTTAAGAAAAGTATATAGGTTAATTTTTAGTTATATAAATTAATAGGTCATAACTCGTAGTTATGGTTCATAACTGATAAGTTATAAATAAATTTGTCAAGTTATGCTTCATAGTCAGACAAGTTATGAATAATTATAAATAATAATTTGTCAAGTTATAGTTCATAACAGACAAATTATGGATGAAAATAGTAATTTGACATATTTATTAACTTATGTAAACTATTGGCCTATTAATTTTAATTCATCTCAAATCTTGACTTATTTTCCTCCTTCTCCTTATATAAAATTAAAAAATAAGACTAGGTTTTTTTTTTTTTTTTTTTTTTTCTTTTCCTTATAATCTTTTTGGTTGCTTCAAATTGAAGATTGATTGACTACCTTGTTTTCTGTAGAACATAAGATGAAACATAATCTATTCGGTACTACTCATTCCACAGTTGACCGTTGATCACACATGTATCTTAGGGCCGAGAAGGAACCTATGTACTGCATTGGCATATTCCATCAACTTTATGGTGCTTTTTATTCAACAAAGATTCCATGAGGGAGAAAAAATCCTTCTGCATTGGCAAGGAAAAAAATATCTACTTATTTTAAATATATATATAAAGGAAAACTGCGATCGCCTGATAAACGACACTAAGAGCAAAGAATAACGACAAGCCAAAAACCAACATGCACAACAAAAACGACACAGACACACACACACATATATCTAAGCCGACAACGATCATTGGATACAACTTCTAAAAGGTAAGACGACAAGAAACACTAAACCGCAAGAACAACGAGAATGACATGAAAGGAAAAACGACAAAAAAAAAAACGACAACAGAGGAAACTACACGAATAACTGAAAAGACAAACGAGAGATAAACAGAAAAAAAAAACTAACTATAATACGCTAAACAAGAAGACATGGTCATTAACAGCCACAAAATTATATATATATAAGCATGAAAATCAAGCACTACTACGATATGGGAAACGACATCACAGATAAACAACAAAAGATGAAACGTCAAGAAAGAGTAAATGCATCAATAGCGGAAACGACATCAAATATTCAAAACAAAAAACGACAAGAGCTAATTAAGACAAAAAAAGACATGAACAGGGTAACGTCAGTAATACGGGACAACAGAATGATAAGTGAAATGAACATTAACAACGACAAAAAAATGAAAAACGACGCCAATAAATTGAGTAAACGACACGAAGATTAATAATAATAAAAAAAAAAACCCAGTCATCAAATGTACCTGTTGAACCAATGCCGCCAAAGGCTGATAAATGAGCAATATATACCCAAATTAAAACTGAAAATAAAGTATATAGAATGCATGTAAAGTCAAAGGATCAAACTCTCAAAGCTATAATTCTAGGCAAATCGGTTTCCAGCTTAGCATATTCCTTGTTAATGAGGTATGCATTCGTTGCTTATTTTAGTACTTTTCTGTATGTGCATGCATCATTGTGGTCACTTCTTTATTTGTTCTTTTGCCACACTTGGTTTCATGTAACGATAACTAAATTTTATAATTGATTTTCCACAGTGGCAGCATCGAACTTCTAGCTCAATATATATATTTTTTGTGGTTTTAATATTAATAGATATTATTATTTTAATTCGTAAGGTATTGATTTGACATTAAATTTTTAATAAATATATATATATATATGTTACATATTTCACCCAACCTTTTGATCATGTAAGTTCTTTGAATCATGGTAATACAAGATTATAACCATAACTACAGAAGAAGCAAACATAGGAAATGGTCCGAAAAACCACATAAAAAATACTTAGGGCAATGTACAAAGCTCGAAGCTAGCAACCAGACAGGCACGGAGCCAAACTCAAGCCAGTGGGGGCTTAAGCCCCAACTCAAAATTTTTTTTTTTTTTTTTTTCCTTTTGAATTATATATATAATTAAATATTATATTATTCTAGTACTAGAAGCCCCTACTAAAATTAATGTTATTACTTAGTACATTAATAGATACTCATTTTATTTAAATTTTTATTTAGTTATTAGCCCCACTGACAAAATTTCTGGCTCCATCACTGCAACCAGATTTCGCCTCCTCTGATAACGTCTAACTCCACCTTGTTTCTCAAGTGCACGACCGGTCCCGGTGTGCTTATTAGGTAGTTTGCGTGGACAAAGTGCCTAATAAGCGATTGAACAAAGAACGAAAAGGCAATGAGGAAGCAAGTTATGAGGCATATGTACTTTATGGACACTACACTCGTCTTTGTGTTGCCATAGATGATTTCCCTTGGAACAAACTTATTTGTGCCCGAATTCGCAATCCAAGTTCCGATAAGCGAGCATAGTGTTTGCGACATTGTCGACATGTAAGTCGCCGCGCTTATGTTGGAAGTAATCACGCTTAGAGTGGTTTCAACTTCATTTTTATTATCACGCCGCAAATCAAACAAAAATAGTATTGAATTTAAAGAAGCCAATTGAGGCTACTTGAATTGGTGTTTATATATATCTCTGTGTGTGTGTGTAATACTTACCTGCATAACTTGGTCCACCTAAAGTTTCTTGTCCCGGTTCTCATAGCCCATGACTGTGGTGAGAGGGTGATAAAGGTATTTGTGAAGGAGGAAAAGATGGTAAAGAAACATAATCAGAAGCCCAACTGGGACCAACACCACTTTTAACTATTCCTTTTTAATATATATATATATATATATATATATATATATATTATATTTTGTTTGTTGGTATTTAGGGATATTGTAATGGAAAAAATGGATTAAAAGGGAGAACCTCAAATCCCACTTTTTGTTTGCAATTCTGATTATGTTTCTTTACCATCTTTTCCTCCTTCACAAATACCTTTATCACCCTCTCACCACAGTCATGGGCTATGAGAACCGGGACAAGAAACTTTGGGTGGACCAAGTTATGCAAGTAAATATATATTTTGTTTGTTGGTATTTAGGGATATTGTAATGGAAAAAATGGATTAAAAGGGAGAACCTCAAATCCCACTTTTTGTTTGCAATTTAGCTTTTAATGAACAAGGCTTCTTTGTCCTTAGTGGTTTCTTTATGTAGAAATGGCAAAGTTTGACATTTTTAATCCTAGTTGCTTTGCAATGACAGCATGGAGGATTGAATAAGAGCTGTATTAAGGATAAAGTACTTTTGGAAAATAGAAAATAAATCAGAAATTCGAGTTTAGGGTTGGAAGTTTGCTAGAGTCAAAAATTCTCAGAAACAGTCACATCTAATTTTTTTTATTATAGTAAAAAACTCTCATATAAAGTCACATTTTAACTTGAATTAAAAATTTAAATTAATTATCCCTAAAGCAAGATCATTGAATGGGGATTCTCAGAAGCTAATCATGTGCGTTGTTGGCATGTCGTGTGGCCAACTTCATGGAAAATCCTTGAATGGGGATTCTCAGAAGCACAGCTGGCCTTTCATTCTCCTAACAAGTGCATTTATTTTATATGGGCAATTGGGCACCAACTTCATAGAAAATGGAGAGACAGAAAGGATTACATGCAATTTTCTTTCACGACTCCTAACAAGTTGGACAGACAAATGAATTTGTGTCTTCCTTTTATTAAGAAAAATGAAAAAACTTTTTGTTTGCAATTTAGCTTTTAATGAACAAGGCTTCTTTGTCCTTAGTGGTTTCTTTATGTAGAAATGGCAAAGTTTGACATTTTTAATCCTAGTTGCTTTGCAATGACAGCATGGAGGATTGAATAAGAGCTGTATTAAGGATAAAGTACTTTTGGAAAATAGAAAATAAATCAGAAATTCGAGTTTAGGGTTAGAAGTTTGCTACAGTCAAAAATTCTAAAAAACAGTCACATCTAATTTTTTTTATTATAGTAAAAAAACTCTCATATAAAGTCACATCTTAACTTGAATTAAAAATTTAAATTAATTATCTCTAAAGCAAGATCATTAAATGGGGATTCTCAGAAGCACAGCTGGCCTTTCATTCTCCTAACAAGTGCATTTATTTTATATGGGCAATTGGGCACCAACTTCATAGAAAATGGAGAGAGAGAAAGGATTACATGCAATTTTCTTTCATGACTCCTAACAAGTTGGACAGACAAATGAATTTGTGTCTTCCTTTTTATTAAGAAAAATGAAAAAACTTTTTGTTTGCAATTTAGCTTTTAATGAACAAGGCTTCTTTGTCCTTAGTGGTTTCTTTATGTAGAAATGGCAAAGTTTGACATTTTTAATCCTAGTTGCTTTGCAATGACAGCATGGAGGATTGAATAAGAGCTGTATTAAGGATAAAGTACTTTTGGAAAATAGAAAATAAATCAGAAATTCGAGTTTAGGGTTAGAAGTTTGCTACAGTCAAAAATTCTAAAAAACAGTCACATCTAATTTTTTTTATTATAGTAAAAAAACTCTCATATAAAGTCACATCTTAACTTGAATTAAAAATTTAAATTAATTATCTCTAAAGCAAGATCATTAAATGGGGATTCTCAGAAGCACAGCTGGCCTTTCATTCTCCTAACAAGTGCATTTATTTTATATGGGCAATTGGGCACCAACTTCATAGAAAATGGAGAGAGAGAAAGGATTACATGCAATTTTCTTTCATGACTCCTAACAAGTTGGACAGACAAATGAATTTGTGTCTTCCTTTTTATTAAGAAAAATGAAAAAAATAGAAAAATTTTCGTCGCCTGAGAGATTCGAACTCTCGCGGGGAAACCCCATGTACTTAGCAGGCACACGCCTTAACCACTCGGCCAAAGCGACCTTCTTACTTTCATTTCCTCAAATTTCAAATAAATATTTTAATTTCCTTTTTAAAATCGTATAAAGTATTACTAATTTAGTACGAAAGTACGGGGAAAGCTAGCGGGGAAAAGAAAGAAAGAAAGAGGTTCGTTGATACTGTGTGTCATTCTGGCCCGTAATTCATATTGATCGAAAGTAAACGGAGAATAGAAAGTTATGTCCATGAAAAATCTCCGGGCCATTTATTTGAGTTAGCTAAATATTCAATAATAACGTACATGTTCTAAATGCCAAAGAATAAGATCGACAATTAAGTTAGGAGCCCGTTTGATTCATAAATTAGAATTATGATATTAGAATCATTTTTAATTTACGTGTATTTTTTATGAGAAAAAATACTGTTACGAATTATGAACCATAATTCGAATATGAAAACGAATCCTCTAACTAAACGGGCAAAGAATGTTTTGAAATATGAATGAAAAGCATTTCAGTTTCATTCATAACCAGAAAAACATGGGAAAAAAGTCAATGCATTTTGGCCTTTACCTAATACAAGCTGGACGGTTTGTTCGATCAGACATTAACTTGTATGTCTCTATTTTTCTTTGAAAAATTGTTTAGAGGCACCACTAATATTAAATGCTATCATTAGTAGAAGGTGGGCTCCACTTATGAGTCTCGCATTTTCTATTAATGGATGGTGTTAAACACAACCTAATACGTTCTTTTTAAGAATAATAAATAATGGACCTTAAAAAGTTTGGTATGTGACATTTATTTTATACTATACGAAAGAGAAGGTGTACATTATATATATATATATATTTAAAAAAAAAATAAAAGCGTGTGAAGTAAACGAAATTCTAATGACTAATCTATATTGTTCATAGACACGAAACAATTAAATAAATTTTAAGTTATAGTTCAATGCTGACCATAGTTAATGTTTACCAAATTATGGCTAAATGCCTAAATGCTACCAAAATTTATAAATTTTTTATTTTTATTTTTGAGGGTCTTATGAATTGCTTTTGGAAACAAACTCTTGTATTTGTGGGAAACAATAATGGCCTTTTCCTTTAGCATGTCCATTACTCAACCACAAGCTTGAATGACAAGTTTGCATCTAATCCTCAATACAATAATAAGTTTTCAAAGATATATTTACAAGCAATATTCGTCACCAAAGAAATTTGTTAAAAGTTTAATAGGGAAAAACTCTTCTGGTTTTAAACTTCAAACATCTTGAGTGCTTACTTAAATAAAGATTTGAAATTAAAACTCTTTCAAAAGTCAAGGAACAAAACTTAGAGCTAGATTTACAAATTAAACAATAAAAACAGCGAAATCTCTTTTGATCTTTTGAAACTTTTCTATTATGATACACTTTTACATGTACACTATTAACAAATGAGCATTGCTATATATAATAATTTCTTGCACTAAAAAAAAAAAAAAAATGCAACTCTGGAGCAAATTTTGCGTACTTTTCATTCACCAACCTGAGATAATTTCCTTCCATGAATGTGAGCCGTCAAAGCCACCTCAGATCTCCGCTCACCGACCCTTTTGAACCCTTGATTATAATTACTATTACTAATATTATTGTTATTATTATTCGCAGAGGGATATTGGTGCGTATGTAGAGGCTTGGAATTGGAATCCAAGTAATGTAGAACGGCTACCATGATCAAAGAAGAAACAAACATGGGAATGGGACCAAAGAACCAGAGCAACAGATTGAGAGCAAAATAAAGAGCTCTAAGTCCAACAGACCAGAAATTGCTTCCCCTTATAACAGCAGTCTCAACGTTCTCAACAGGAATGTCACTCAAGGGCGTGCTTATCAGATAATTGGCGTGCACGAAATGCCGAGTAGATTGAACGAAGAAGAAGAAAGAGAGAAGGAAACAAGACAGGAGACAAACGTATTTGATGGAGATGGTCAAAGGTCTCGTGTCTCCGTAGATTAATTTGCTCTGGAAAACGCTCGTTGAAGAGCTCCCCAGCCATGCCCCGATGAGAGAGCTCAAAGTCAACGAGACCGAGCAGAAGGAAGTCGCCGCCGATGTGTTTGCGTTTATCACCGTTTGAGCTATTCCGACGTCCTTTTTGTCCATCTGAAAAAAGAAAGTAACAGAAAATTTAAAAACATTTAAAAAAATTTTATTTGAGAGAAAAGAAAAGGTACGGTTTTGATTTTCTTCTTCTTTTTTTTTTTTTTTGAATTTTTTGTCGAGTGAAAATCACGACATCAACGTTCCTTCACCGTCTCTTGTACTGATTCCCGTCGCTCTCCGTTTTGATGCGTACTCCAGGTGTACTTATAGAAGCCACTCCGACATTTTTTTTTTTTTTTCACTTTCAGTACTGTTTGTTTGACTTGAGCGTCGGAATATTTTCTGCAGGACGGAGAGCGACGAAGAATTACAGAAACAGCGAAAGAACAATGATGTTTTGTGATTTTCACTCCAGTATTTTTGGACCTGCATAATTCTTTCGACCCAAGCTTTCTTGTCGTTGTTTTCGAAGCCAATGACGGTGGTGTGCGGGCGGTTGAGGCATCTGTGGAGGAGGTAGAGATGGTAAGCCAACATGATGAGCAATCCACTTGGGACCAACACCATGTCCAGATTCTGTTTTTCAAAACTCATGTTTAGTTTCTTTCTTTTGATTTTCCTCTTCCGTTCTCTTTTGTTTTTCGTGTCCTACTATTACACCAATGAGAAAAAAGAGGAGTTTATTGGGTTAAGGTAAGGGTTGGAGATTCTGAATAATTCTGAATTGGGTTAGACATCTGGTATTTATTTAAGTGAACCTTTTGACTCGTAACACTTGGATAAGAATGGCGACTTTCAATTCCTTTTATTACAATTGATCATATGGCTGTAGTACCAAAGCATAATTCCACCAAAATAAGGTCCATTGAATAAAAAATTACTCCGCTCTTAGAATTATTGTTAGCTTACCTCATAACAATTTATTATTTTCAGAGAAATAATAGCTTACCTCCTAACAGTTTATTATTTTTAGAGAAGTAGTAATTTAAGGGTCCGTTTAGTTCGCTGATTCAAATTTTTAATTTGAATTGAGATGTGATTTTATTTGAGAGCTTTTTACTGTAGCAAAAAAGTTAGATGTGACTGTTTCTGAGAGTTTTTTATTACAGTAAAACTCAAATTATAAACTCAAATCGATGAAATAAACGAGACTTAACAGTAATAAGTTTATGATTCTCAGGAGATGAATGTTATCCTCGTTCACTTCACCAATTTGAGTTTTCAGTTTTAGGTTTCCACAGTAAAAAAACTCTCAGAAAATGTCACATCTAACTTTTTCTGCTACAGTAAAAAGCTCTTAAAAAATGTCACATCTCAGCTCGAATTGAAAACTCAAATCTGCGAAATAAACGAAGTCTTAGTAACCCGCTCATCTTGGCTTGCAATTTTTTCTTTGGTAATTTTTCGGAGTTGTTTACAATAGTTTATGAGGTTTTGTCTCTATATGAAATCTATTAATTTGCTGAGTCTAAGAAAGCAACAATTATGGTTGGTGATCATTTTTAAACCTCCACGGAAACCCTAGGCTGCCAATGACATAACATATTCTAAATTCCAACTAGGTGCACTTTCTTTAATTAATACCAAAAACAAAAGTTTTTTGGCATTTTTTTTTTTTTTTTGCCGCCTTTCTAGACACATTGTCTGTTTGGATCATTAAATAAATACTAGGATACATATAATGTTAAGGTTTAATTAATATCCCACTAACAATTCCACCTTTGAGACGCACTAATTTTTGTCATATTTGTACGCATTTGAAATTTTCATAATTGACCACCCAAGTACGTGAAGACCTGCATATAATATAATCTTTATTTCAGAAATTGGAGGATGAGATCAATAGCTTTCATCGAGTCATGTGCCTTATTTTTTAATTGGGATTTTTCGTATCCTATTTAGATCGATACCCATGGAAACTTGAGAGCATCAGATAATTTTTTTCTTCATCTGTCTATTATAACAACACAAATGGTCAGCATAACATACAAGGTAACTTCAACGTTCCCTATTATTACTAAATAGACTATTAAAGAGTCACCGATGGGTTGATGCGGTAACCATATCTTTCCTTATTCTCCTCCTAGAATACACCCAAGATTTGGTACTCAACAGGCTCACCTTAGGACCTCTACCTAGCCATTGTTTACGGCAACGTTAAGTGTGTGTTGGCATAAATGAAAACTAGATTCATCTTTTAAGTAAATTGGGTCAATATTAACTTTTTATTAGCTGAGTATACCACATAAATAAAATAATATGATACACCTGGTTTATTGAATAATTTCTTTTCCAAATATTGGTTCAGAAAACAAAGAGAAGCTAAATACATTCGTAAAGATTTCCATGACAATATAAACTAGATTTTAAGGCTAATAAACAAGATTGGTGGCTGACTGAATACTCCTCTTGTTGAAGCATAAATACACAGATAACTACATAATCATCCATTTTAGCTCTAGTTGACAATAATATTGCATTAAGCTCAAATTACATGTTCGTTTCTATGGAAACACCTCAATTAATTACCTTAAACCAAGCAAGGGAGTAATCTTATCGTGACTGAAGCCAGCCTCCAAGAAAAGCTTTTCCCACTCTTTCTCGCTTCTTTCTCTTCCGGTGAGAAGAGCCATCATCAACAGGTCATGGTAGATTTTTTCTTCAGTGGTTCATGCTCATCTTCATCCAGCTATTTATCTATTACAAAAAAGTACTAGAAAAACAACCAGGCAATGAGGGATTCCTGCTTATCTTCCTTTTCACAATAGAAATTAAGGTAAAGCACTTGTTCTTCATATTAAGAATTAAACGTTATAATTCCGTATTATTAAGAGCAATAAAATCACTGAAAATAAATAAATAAACGCGAACACACAAAATTAATAAATTTGTCTCAACGTGAACAAAAAAAAATATAAATAAATAAATAAAAAAGAGGGTCCAATTTCAGTTTTTGGAGAGAAAAGATTAAGTAAAGAGGGAATAAGGGAGAAGCTCTGTACCTTAAGTAAAATTGCATCAGCTGGAGGAATTGACTAAGGGTCCATTTAATTCGTTGATTCGAGTTAAAATATGACTGTATGTGAGAACTTTTTACTGTAGTAAAAAAATTAGATATGATTGTTTCTGAAAGCTTTTTACTGTAACAAAACTCGAATTCTAAACTCAAATACGTGAAATAAACGAGATCTAAACATATCACTTGCAATAAACTTCAAGTTTGGAGAGACACTGAAAAGTTAGCAACAGATGGTAGATCAAAGCACTGTGCATTTCAGATGAGCGAATGCCTCAGTTAGGAATTAGGATCCTGCAGAGAGTTCCTGTGCCGCCGCCTACATCGACCAATGCACTTATTCCCTCGAAAATTTGCCTGCAGTCCATAAACAACCAAATTTAACATCTGGGAACCACAAGCCATTGCCTCACTGAATACTTTGTTGGATTTTGAATTGTTGTCCAATTAGTCCCAAATGGTGTCACCGCCTTGTCCTCTCGAAGCCAATTGCCTAGAAAGCAAAACGGAGTAACGACAGTGGGATCAAGCATTGCCTGAACAACAGGCGATAAGCAAGGAAGCTTTTCTTTCGCCAGGAGTCCAGAAGAAGGCGTCAAATCATATGCTTTTTCTTCTTGCTCTTGACCAGCTTTTGTTATTGAAAAGAATGGCAGAGTGTACTAATAGGTGCATTAGACAGCGTCAGAAGACAGTTTTTGTGGGGTTAATCTCGAGTGCAGAGACCAGAGACCAACTCGACGAGAGTGATGGGTTGGCAATGGTTGTTGATTATGTCCGGTATGCCTAACTGAACCGCGCAGTTAAGTGACATGGAACTCAAGTAGCTCAGTCCACTCCATGTTTGTACAAATGAGATCGAACCTTGAATAGCTCAATGGGTCCCTGGCCTTGAAGTGGATCCATAATCTCCTTGGGCAGCAACTAGAAACAGTGATCTAATTGTAATTAGTTAATGTAGAAAATGAAGATGGGGAACCCAAAAAAAAAAAAAAAAAATGCATCTTTATCCCCTTGATGTAAATCATAAAAGGTAGGACCATAATTTGGCCAGACTTCTAAAAATATCTGTACCCAATGGACCCGTGGCCTTGATCTACCACAGAAAAAATTTACTTTCTTGGTTATAATTTGTTTCACTGTTTGAGAGATTTTGTTCTTTAATTATTGTTATATTTGGAAATTCAATTATTGGAGTTCCACCACACATTAGGACATGGTTCTGTCCATAACATAAATATTGGAAACAATTTGTAGACTACAAGTTCCAAATGGGGTTAGAAAAAAAAGAAGCAAAAAATAACTGATCCGGAAGTACTCGTTCTTGAGGAAAAAAAAAAAAAGAGAGGAGAAAGTGAGGTGTGTAGCAAAAATCTCCACAGAAGGACATAAGGTAAGACTACATGTCGTACAAAAACAAAGTTTTTAAGAAGGAAGGACCCATGAGAAACAACATCACAAGTAAAGAAAAGAAGAAAGAAGGGGAAGAAGGACTTTGGGGGTACTTGTGATATTCTATTGGTAATACAATGAACAACTGGGAAAATATAGCAAAAAGAATACGATGTAATTACAGAAGTAAAATTGCATTTGCTTTTGTTGGAGGGATATCTTAAAACATATCATCTCCAGTACACTTGTTATACAAAAACGACAACATATAATAAGTAATGTTAACCATTATGAACTAACCGCATCATATAGATATAGCCACAATTACCCCATTTACACATAACAAGTACATGAGCAAGAAAAAAATTGCCAAAGATGAACAGTCTCGTCTTGCCCCATGCTTTGAATACAACTTAATAATTTATACGCCTAATATATAGTATTACTTATTTTTTTTGTGGGCAATATATATTTTTATAAGCTCCAGGCTTACGAATACTTGTTTGTTTGTGTTGCAAATCCTCGATATTACTGATCTTATACCAAATATGGCAGTCTTTCTGATCACTTTCTCTCTCTTCCGTTTGTGAGAGTCAAAGTCAATGAGTTTAGCTTCATGTAGTTCACTCTCATCTTTATTTACGTTTAAAACAATATAAGTAACGTTAGGTTCATCGATTCAGAATTATGATTCTTGATTTTAATTTTTAAAATTTAAATTTTTTGTGAGAAAAAAATACTGTAGCGAATCAATAAATATGATTCAAAATCAAGTCAGAACCCTCGAAGCAAACGGAGCAATAATTATATTATAATAACGTCATTTTCTCCCGTCTCCACCGTTGCTTTGAATAGCTTCTCTACAGTTCTTTAGGATATTCTACTGGCATGGCAGCTTATTGTTCCGAGCATGTAACGTGAGCTGACAAAAATGTAAATAATTAACTTACATAACTTATAACGTGCCAAGCAATGAGTTCTCATGCGTGCATTTATCTTGATTATTATTACGACTAATGTCTAAAATATGGTTCAGAGAACATATATATTATTCTATGCACAAATGTATGTGGGTTTAATTTCTATGAGAAAGATGGAAATCAAAAGAAAACAATCCAAAAATGTAGTTAATTAAAAAAATCTCAGAGCAATAAAGAGTAATTAACAAGAGACAGAAAGAAAATGTTTTAGTACCTTTAGTGGAACGGCATCACCAACATTTCACCTGAAATAAACATCAATACTTTCTTGTAGTCCTTAACAATCAAGTTCAACATGGCTGAATCACCGTCCATGGCACGATCAATAAGACCGATCAATTCGAACTTATCTTCTTCTAAAAACCAATTTCCAATGAAATGGCATGGAGCAAATACAATTGGATCAAATATTAACTCAACAAAGAGCGACAAACAAGGGACCTTATCTTTGAGAAGGAGCCTAGAAGAGCATGCCATATATATATCATATATATGTGTCTTCTTTTTGTTCTTCTTGAGTTTGACCAACTTTTGTTGAAACAAAGAAGCGATCGTGTGCCCATATTAGGTGAATATCAAGTGTAGCCGGAATATGGTCTTTAGACATCTCTCAACCCTGCTGCTTGTGTCCAATTAATTAATTAGTTTATCGACAGAAAGAGAATTTATAGTATGGTTATTATAATATGTAATATAGTTGTACACTATGTAATTTGTGCGCGCGTATAAACGGGGGATATTTAGGATATATACACACACACATATATATGTATGTATGCATGCATATATTCATGCATGAATTTAAATATCCGAACTCCATACATCCATTCGTGCAAGAGATAAGTGGCTACCATATAATATGAACAATAATAACAGGTATGCATACATACATATATATATATATATATATAACATTAACGATCATTAATAAGAATGTTTCTACAGAAACTCGAGTCAATATCATGTTATAAAGATAGAAAAAAAAAATGTATATACCTTAATGGCTTGTGCAAGTGCTTGAATATGATCAATAAATGAGAGAAACATCCATTTTACATATGCTCAATGTAGTCAGATGTCACATATACACACACCCTTCTCCTATGCCCAATGTGTCCTATTATAGGCGCAATGAGGCTCACATATTTATCATGTTTTACCTACTTTTTCCAGAGCTGGTTCACACATCTAATTGGCATGTTTTACCTAAGTTTGTAGGGAGAGGTGATCTCAACACACACACGTGCATATTCACAACATTTTAAAGGAATGCGAAAACAAATCATGCAAGAGATATATATGATCAATTGAAAAATCGACATTTTTGACATGTAATCTCCAAGATATATATCCATAACAGTAAAACAGGTGATAAAGAGAAAAACCATTATCACCCATGTAAAATCTTAGGGAGAGAATTATATATATTTGCCTGAAAAGGTTCCCATAATTAACATTTTAACTGATGTATTCAATTGAGTTTAGAGTTCAAAGGGAGGAGGATTTTGAATTGAAGAAATATTTATATATTTTCTCACAATTTACCCCTTTTCATTTTTTTTTTTCTAAGTTTTGTTTAGTTTTGTTACGTTTCTTCGATTTAGATGTTGTTTTCTGCTTTAGGTTTGTAAGGACTTTTTATTCTCTTCATAAGTTTTTTGCTTAAAAAAAAACACTAATGTATGTTGCTCAATAAATTATATATATTGGTTGTACAATATTTTTTAATTACAAAATAATTGTTCTAACATAATTATTTGGAGAATGCTTCATAAGAGAGAGAAAAAAAAAGTTCTCCAGTCCAGATAGAGAAAAATAGTAGAGAAAGAGAAATATGGGTCTTTTTTTTGGAAAATAGTAAAAAATAGGCCAATATAAAAAATTTAAAAAAGTATATAGGTCAATTTTTAGTTATAAAAATTACTAGGCCATAACTTGTCAAGTTATGATTCATAACTAAATAAGTTATGAATAAACTTGTCAAGTTATAGTTCATAACTGTATAAGTTATAGACAATTATAGACAATAACTTATCAAATTATGGTTCATAATCAGACAAGTTATGAACGAAAATATTAATTTAGCCTATTATTAACTTATATAAACTATTAGCCTATTAATTTTAATTCATCTCAAGTCTTGACCTATTTCTCTCTTTCTTCTCTTTTTTTTTTTCATAAATTTCTAACAAGATGCCAAAAGTTGGCTTCTCAATCTTTACAAATATTGGGAAATGTGATGATTAGGCATATCATTACTTTTTCATTACTAAAAAATAAACATGATTATTTTGACAATTCGTAGTTTTTTCACAAGCATTAGCTCTAAAAAATTACAACAAATTTCCACGAAAGAAATCTAAAAAGGCACACCAACAATCAAACATATATTTCCGATTCTCTTAACAACTCTATAAGATTAATATAAAACTCCGAATGATTGAAACCAAGAGACATATAGAACAACAGTCAACTATAATACCACTACGAATCGACTCTAATGGACTAGACTACACACAACAAAAAATAAAAAATAGAGAAACTAACTCCGTTGTTACATATCAAAAATATAAACACAATATAAAACAAGTAACAACTACAAGGCAAAAACTACGACACCTTTATTTTACACAAAGATCTACCATTAAATGGAAACAAAGCTTTTAGAAAAAAACTAACAGAGCCAATCCAATCACCACAAACAGGGATACCAAGGAGCGCAATACTACATAAAGGCAGAAAAACATAGAAAGAGTGCTCTTTAGGCATCGCGCGGGACCCACACGACACACTGTCCGCTGCCAATCCAGCCACGCCCCTTCGCCATCAAGGAGAAACCTCGATAACGATCTTATTCTAACCTTAACAGTTATCTCACATAGAGAGAATCCGGCTTCTGCAATTAGCTTTTGCCAATCCCTTTCACTTCGTTCTTTTCCGTTCATTAGCATCATTGCCATGATATCATAGTATAATTTTGTCTCCATCAACTCAGTTCATCATTTTCACTCATGACGATATCGATTATTATCACTTTTTTCCCGTGGTTTCCTTGAATTGATTCTCTGAAAATTTTTTAAGATAAGCACACACTCGTCATCATTCCATGCATGTAACATAAGCTGCAAAATGCCAATCATTAACGTTTAAGCATTGAAACAAGGAAAGTCGTGAGCCCTTATTTTACTCTTATAATTAGAAAGTAAGATATGGCAACTTATATTGTTTTATATTAACAATGTCAGGTTTTTATTAAATACTAAGCATAGAAAATATTGATTAAAGAGCAAAGAACAGAAAAAATGTGCATACCTTTAGTAAAATGGCACCTGCTGGAAGGATGGCTTTAAACATGTCACCACTAACAAACTTCAAATTTTATGTATCAGACAAATTGGCAACAACATGGGGTAGATCCAACACAGTGCATTGCATATACAGGAATGCATCGATGATGATGCCACAAAAAACACTCCTTTTCCCTCTGGCATTGACGAGCGAAGTTACCCCATCAAAGACTTTTTTTAAGTCCTTGATAGCCAAGTTCAGTATGCTGGAATCACTATCCATGGCACTGTCGATAAGATCTTCAAATTCAAAACTCTTCTTTATATAGTCCAAGATATTCAGCCCATGAATAGAATCAAAGGACGTTACTGCAGTATCGTCTTGTAACCGTTTTGTCAAGACATGACATGGAGCGAAGAGTATAGGATCCAACATCAAATCAACAAATGACGATAACAAGGATAGGATATATATCTTTTAGCAATGAGGGTGAACTAGGAGTTAAAAGTGTATGTTTCTTATTTCTGTTCGCCAACTTGGATTAGCATCAAAGAAGCCATGATGAACAAGCACCCGCATTATTCGCTTGATAAACTAGACTTTTTGACGTTGATGGGTAACCCTGAGACTAACTCAAAGAGCGTGTTGGATAAGCCATGGTTGTTTATGACGTTAGTTATGCATAAATTTTTGGGAGAAAAAAGAAAATAGGCCAAAATTTGAGATGAATTAAAATTAATAGGCCAATAGTTTACATAAGTTAATAAATAGGCCAAATTATTATTTTCGTCCATAACTTGTCTGGTTATGAACCATAACTTGACAAGTTATTATTCATAATTGTCCATAACTTGTCCGGTTATGAACCATAACTTGACAAGTTTATCCATAACTTATCTGGTTATGAACCATAACTTGACAAGTTATGACCTATTAATTTCTATAACTAAAAATTGGTCTATTTTCTTTCTTAAACTTTTCATTTTGGCATATTTTTTACTATTTCTCTAAATTTTTTGTAGAGATGTTACTATGGGCTGAGGCATGTGGGTCAGGCCAGGCCCGTCCTGATACAGTATTGAGTTGATATGACACTATACAATATTATTTAGGATAAGGACTAACCCATTAATATTAATAGGTGGGGTGAACCCCTCAACTTAGCATTGGACGGCACCTCATGAAAATTTATGGGTCAGACCAACCTGTCTTAGCTCATAATGGGTCGGGCCATCTAGGGCCAGTTTGGCCTAACTTCTTTTACATAAATATATATATATTTAGTACATATACTATTTATTTAATAAAAAATTTACTATATACATTTGTTATATAATATATATCTAGTAATATTCACCTATGACCTTGAATATTTGTGATGCTATCATTAGTGGTACGTTGTAATAATGAATAATATTTATTTTTTATGTTTTTTATGTGCTTTTGTTTATTTAATTTTTGTTTAGTAATCTTGTAAATATTTTATGTACAATTATTCTGATTGTATTATTTTATTTTTATCCAGATTTTATTACATTGGATTTTTTTTGAAAGGTTTTTAATTAGACAGATATAAATAAATACTTCTTTTTATATTTACTTGATTATTTAAATTTTTATATTTGCTAACTTATTTAGAAATTCAAAAACAAATTTCTACAAAATAATAAAAATTGGCAAAATGCAACCTAAGATGGGTTGGCCCATCCAAATCTATGATTGGCCAAGATGGTCAAATCCATCATGACTCATAGATGGGATCATATGGGTTAGCCCGTTAATGGCCCATGACAAGACCCGACCTTACCCATGACATGATCAAGTGAATTATGTCCGCTAACTGACAATGTTGAGTTCTTAATTAGATTTTTTTTTTTACTTTTTATTATTATTATTATTTTGTGCGTTTGATTGATGAGGGATTGAGAAGTGGATTGTATAGTTTTTGGGAATTTTAATAGATTCTTTGCCTTTTGGGGTCATGCTTGATAATTGATAATTGATAATAATGTTAAGTACGTTGTACCTCAATTTGGTTGGTTGCTATGTTTGGAGTTGAGCTTTTGCTGGAGAGTTATGCAGGTCGTTTTTAATTTAATTTTACTCTGGATTAATACAAAAGCTTTTGTATTTGAAGATGCCATGTAGTATTTTGTGAGTTTTTTTTTTTTTTTTTTTGGTGCAAATAAAATGCAATATTTTTATAGAGTAAAATGCAATTTGCAAACAAGTCTAGCGTTTACAGTAAACTGTTTGAAAGTAACAATAGCACACTAAAGTTCATAAACGTGTGTGTCTCTGTATGTAATCATACTTTTTGACGTTGATGTTTGAAGTAAATCTTTTACTTGAATTTGGAGTAAATGTTGATACTCGGCTTAGTTGAAAAAAGAAAATCAAGGGCTTTCAAAGAATCAAGGAGAAAAGATGGCATGGATGTTCAAAAACCAGCTTTTTGAATTGAAGTTGAGTGGTTTTCTTGACCCTTTTTTTTTTTTGGCTACTGAATAGGGTTTTTTTTTCTATTTTATTTTTTATATTAAAAGAGAGCAAAAGAAAACAACTTAAAGACACCCCAAAATAACAAAATAAGGATCCAAGCAACATTGTCTACAGTACATCTGAGGAAATAGAATTGAAGGAGACAGCACTAGAAAAAGAAACAGTACTCCTAGACCAATGAACTAAATTGTGTGCAGGGTTGAGTTGTTGTGTTTTCTTTCTTGAGGCCTTTTGTTTTATTATTTTGTTTGAAAATGTATTATTTTGTTCTCAGTTCTTTGAGCAATACACTCAAAATGTGAAAGTATCAACACCCAGCTTTTCTTCAATCTTTTTGGAGCTTAATCTAGCATGTAGTTGCAAGGTTGTGGATTCTCTTATATGTGGCTAACTTCTGTCTTATGATTTTTTCAATTGATTCTCCATTTTTTTTTCTTTTTCTTTTTGTTTTTTGGTATTCTTGGAAGTTTAGAGGAATTTATTTGTGTTTTTTGTAACTTGGTGGTAGTTGTCTTCAATACTATGTAAATAGGGCCTATATGTTGTTAATATGTTTTAAGCAAATTGCTTGCTTTAATTACAAGGGTGAGCAATTTGATGTTGATGATTCTTTAACATGACGTTTGTTTTAAGAGTTCTGTCTAGTTTAAGATCATAGTTATTCATTCTGTTACAGTGTTTTTCTCTCACAAAAAATTTAAATTTCAAAAATTAAAATCATGAACTATAGTTTTGAACCCATGAACCAAAAAATTTAAATTTTTTCCTTTTTAGCTTCATAGTTAGGCACTTTTAAACTGGTTAGGAGGAATTATTTGTGTCTGATTTAGTGACTTCATGCCTAAACTGCCTTAATTGATAAAACATAGCTATATGCTTATAAAGATTTGTGCGTGAAATTGTTACACCATGGCCGAGACCTCAACCACTCTCTTGAACGATAGACGCCGAGGATTCCCCACTGAGGATCGGTCACCGGTATCGGGGCAACGGCATAGAGAACATGCCCTCTATGCCGAGGGACCGTGCGAAGGGCGCCAGCCGAGAAGATTGAGCCCCGGAGGTCACGGCGCCGAGGCAACACTGTCAATCTTCTCTACCCACGGTCTTGTCAAATAGAGGAGGAAAGTATTCACCCGACAGCTACTGCAGGAGTCAGGAAATCAGGTGACAAACAGGAAGGATCAGCAACCTAATTTCCAGAACAGTCATCATGAGAACTCACCTACTCTCACGCAGATTAAGGATAGAAGATGGCTTCCTCCTTAGGAACCAGGAATATGTAGTCACATGTAAAGGCCTATAAATAGAGCCAAGAAAACTCAAAAAGGGTTAGACACTCTCTCATTATCAGGAGAAAAACTTGTAAACACTTGAAAAATTAGTGCATGCACAAGTGGATTAGGCACAAAATTATTGCCGAACCACTATAAAACTATTGTCTCTTTTACATTATTTTGCGGCTTTATTCTTGATTCAGTCGTTAGTGCAACTGTGAGCGTTTCTGTAGAGATAAACACCATCAACAGAAATGATGACGAATGTGTGCTTATCTTAAAAAGGTGTAGAGAATCATTTCAAGGCAACTGCATAAAAAAGTTGTAATAATCAACATTATCATGAGTGAGAATTATAGCAATGGAATTGAGTCATGAGTCGTGACTAAAATTAACTAGATCTCATGTGGCTAAAGTTACAAGACTCTTGGACTAGACTTCTTGATGGCATTGCCATATGAGATTTTGTCAATTTTACCCACAACTCGTAGCTCTCATGCATCTTTTTTTATCAAAACATCAAGGAAAAACCTCCATAATTGATCTTATTCCAACTGTAGCAGTTATCTCACATCGAGAGAATCCAGCATCTGTAACAACCTCTTGCCAATCCCTACCACTTCGCTCTTTTCCATTCGTAAGCATCATCGTCATAATATCATCTTTTGATTTTGCCCTCATCAACTCAGTTTCATGGTTATAATTCTCACTCATGACGATGTCGATTAATATAACTTTTTTATGCGGTTGCTTTGAATTGATTCTCTACAGTTTTTTAAGGTAAACACACTCGTCATCGTTCCATGCATGTAACATGAGCCGCAAAATGCCAATCATTAACTTTTAAACATTGAACCAGGCAAGTCGTGAGTCTTTATCTTACTCTTATAACTGAAAAATAAGATGTAGTAATAATGAGTTCTACAAATAATGTCAGGTTTTCTATTAAATAAGCATAGAAAAATATTAAACAAAGAATAGGAAAAATGTGCATACCTTTAGTAAAATGGCATCGGTTGGAGGGATGAACTTAAGCATGTCACCACTAACAAACTTCGGGTCTGTTTAATTTGTTGATTTGAGTTGAGATGTGACTTTATGTGAGAATTTTTTACTGTAGTAAAAAAGTTAGATGTGACTGTTTCTGAGGGCTTTTTTCTGTAACAAAACTCGAATTCTAAACTCAAGTCGGTGAAATGAATGAGACCTTCAGATTTGATGCATCTGACAAATTGGCAACAACATGCGGTAGATCTAGTACGGTGCATTGCATTTGCATATACGGGAATGCATCGATTATGATGTCACAAAAGGCCCCCGCTCTCCCGCCAACTTCAACGATCGAAGTTACCCCTTCAAGGACATTTTTTTAAGTTCTTGACATTGTACATAAGATGATCTTCAAATTCAGAATTTTTACAGTCCCAGAGATTCATCCTATAAATAGACTCAACTGACATTATTGCAATATCTTCTTATTACCACTTTGTCGGGACATGACATGGAGTGAAGACTATTGGATCCCACACTAACTCAACAAACAACGGCAATGAAGTGACATTATCTTTTAGCAACAAAGTTAAATTAGGTGTCAGAGTTTTTTTTTTTTTTTTTTTTTTTTTTTTTTTTTTTTTTTCTGTTCACTAGATTGGTTTTTTTAAATGAATGAAAGTATCTATTATCACAACAATGAAATTGTGTCAATGGGCCAGGAGTTGGTGTTGCGGTCGACGCTTGGATTAATCCAACTCCACACGAAGAAACGTGTTGACGGTGGGATTTCGCCAACAATAAACCAGCCTGATTACCTTTGGTTTCTTCTTGGATTACCGGCTGGTTAATGTGTTTAAAGATAGAGAATTAGTGTTTTAATGAACTGAGTGAAAAAACACAAGAAAAATTTTATAGTGGTTCACCCTGTAAAATCAGAGTTACATCTACTGTATGATTTATATTGCTTAGAGAGGGTTTACAATTTACACAAATTGTCTCTTTTTTTCTCTCTAAAATTCGCTTCTCCTCTATTAGCTTACCCCTTCTTCGTTGGGGTTCTTCTCCTTATATAGCCGGGCTTCCTTCACTGGGGGTTTTCCTCCGTAGGTTTTTGCACTCAAGTGCTTCTCCTTTTTAAGCCCAGTAGCCCATTAATCAGCACTGTTCACTCTACTGATTAGTCTTTGATTACGGCTCTGTGAGTTTCCATAATGCTTTTGTGTCTCCTGTGGGAGGTTTGTAATCTTGCCATTAATGTTGTCTGCAGTCTTCTGCTTCCGCACGCAACCCGCTATGTCTCGACGGGAACGTTCCCTCGTCATCAGCACCGCCTCAGCCTTTTTCGTCCTCTTTAAGCGACCCTTTCTGCAGTCGAGGGATCCTAACACCTGAATTCAGGTATTTTGAATCCGTCGACGCCACATGGGGTCGTTGTTTCAATCTGGACATTGGCTTTGGGCTCGCCGGCTGATCTTGAGGTGTCGAAGCGTCAAGGGGCATGCATCTGGCGGAGAGCGAATAGCGCCACGTGTCGTGATTTTGGTGGTCCACGTCTTCATCACATTTTCCCACACAACAAAACGTTTGTTAATCATAAAATGTCATTTAATAAAAGTATCTTAGAAAAGCTACAATGACATTGTGATATGTATCCTAAAAAACGATTTGTCAAAGGATTTTATTTATATCAATGTTGTTATTTTTATCAACAAAACAATTTCGAAAATTTTCTCACCAATGTTGAAAATTTGTATATTACGACATTTGATAATCAAATGGCATCGAGTAATGTAGTATAATTAAAAGTAAAAACTAAGAGTGTAAAAGAAATATCTATATATGGTTTTATGTAAAAGTTGAAATAAAAAATTAAATGGGAACAACCCTTCCAGGCCAAGCTCGCTCCCACCTTGGGCACAGCCTATATTTTTGCGAGCCATGGCTGTGAGGAGATATTTTCTTTTTCTTCTTCCTTAGCTACTCGAAGGAAAGGAGACATTGTCAAACAATGTTATATTGTGTTCTCCGTTGTGACCCTATTAGAAATTTATATCCAAACACAACCAATAAACATATGAAAGTCACATTCCCCTAGAATATGCAATTGTTTTGAAAAATTAATTCTCTTGGTTGGCTTGACCCTATCCCCTCTCGAATCCTAGTTACAAACTCAACCTCACCCCTGTGCTGACCTCAACCTTAACCTAAATGTCACGTCGGCCCTATCCCAACCATGACCCCGATGTTAGGCCTACTTGGTCCCGATGAGATTTTGACCTCATCCCCAATCTCAGTCTAGATCTTGACCCTAATAGTAGTCCCGACCTCAGCACGATTTTAACCCATCCTTGATCTCAATCTCGACCCCTACGTTTCCTTTGACCGAGAATAGGGCCTATTTAACTATAATTTTCTGTTATACAAAAATAAATAACCTTTGTGCGATACAATGTTATTGTATACCAAATACAGTAGATTATTAGATTCCATAATTTATAATGACACCTAAATACTATTATATTATGACAAGCGACAGCATACACAACACACTACATTACAATCCAATACAAGCAACTAAATATGACCTTAATATTTTATGACACCAAACACCTTACTATAATAATACACAACAATACAAGTAACCAAACAGGACCAACAGTCGCATTAATGTTAAGAGTTACATTTTTTCCCCCTAAGGAAAAACCTCAATTAACGACCTTAAACCAAACAAGGGTGTTATCTTGTAGTGACTGAAACCAGCCTCCAAGAAGAGCTTTTCCCATTCTTTCTTGCTTCTCTCTCTTCCAGAAACAGCAACCATCATCAACAGGTCAAAGTACAGTTTTCCTTGAGTCAATTCATGCTCATCTTTCTCATTGTTTATTGCTATGTCTATTATAATGACCTTACCCCTACCATTGCTAGGAATAGCTTCTCTGCATTTCTTCAAGACCTTCAAGCACTCCTCATCGCTCCAAGCATGTAACATCCACTGCCAAAATGCCAATACTTCATTTTTTAAACATCAATACAAATAAAGCTGTGAATTCTTATACATCTTTCTTTTAACAAGTCATTAAAATATATTGAGCGACCAAACGAGAAAAATGTGTACCTTAAGAAAAATTGCATCTGCTGAAGGGATATCTTGAAACATATCACCCCCAACAAACTTCAAGTTTTCAGTGTCTGGCAAATTAGCGACCACATGAGGAAGATCAAGCACTGTGCATTTCAAATGAGGGAAAGCCTCGGTGATGATCTTCGAGACCGTTCCAGTACCGCCGCCTACATCGACCAACGAACTCAGTCCCTCGAAAAGCAGCTTGCAATCTTTAACAACCAAGTTCATCATCCCAGAATCACTGGCCATTGCCTGATTGAAAAGATTGCCGAATTCTGAAATCTTGTTCCCATAGGCCCAAAAGCTAATCCCATGTGCCGACTCAAAAGGTGTCATATCCTCTTCCCTCTGAAACCAATTTCCTAGTGAATGCCAGGGAGTTATGATCGCTGGTTCAAGCATTGCTACAAGAAAGGGTGACAAGGAAGGGATCTTATCTTTCAAGAGGAGTCTAGAAGAAGGGGTCAAATCATATGATGCTTCTTCTTCTTCTTCTTCATCTTCATTCTCACCAATTTTCGTGGAAGTAAAGAAGCCATCGTGGACCAATAAGCGCATGAGACGGTAGATAAAGCCGGCTTTTGTTGGGTGAATATCAAGTGCGGAGACCAACTCAGAGAGAGTGATGGGTTGGCCATGGTTGTTGATTATGTCTGGTATGCCTAATTGAACTGCGCATTTCAGAGACATGGAACTTATGAAGCGGAATATATGACTGTACAGATGAGATTGTGCTTGGAATAATTCATTGGATCCTTGGCCTTGAAGTAGATCCATAATCTTGTTAGACACCAAACTAGCTTCTGTAATTAGTTAAAGAACAAAGTATTGAAGAAGATAATACGAAGGAAAGATACAACGTTATTGCCAAGAAATGATGCATTTCAAAAGTCCGAGTCACGCATTTAATATTTTCTGTCCAAAGAATTAAAGGCTTAAAATATCTTTAGCCAAATGGGCCCCCAACAGCACAAACGATTTGTCACTTTCACTTGGTCTATAAATTGATTTGAATTTATCAACAACTTTGTTTTTGCTAATCAGAAATTTTCAACAACTTATTTAATCTCATTAATTGACAATTAAAATATACCGTTCTTAGTTGAATAAGATTTTTCTTTGTTTACCTGGAATTTCATAGTTAGCTAGGAAATCCTTGACCAAGAAAGTTGACCAGGAAATGCTTGACCAAGAGGCTGTTAAGGAAGCAATTTGGCTTCAAGGGTTGTTTAAAGACTTAGTAGTTGGTCATAAGCGCATCACAGTACATTACGACAGTCAGAGCGTGATTAACGCCCAAAAGTGATGTTCACAAGCGGTCAATTGTAGCACAGAAGGGCGGTCGTATCCACAGAAAAATAACAAAATAACAAGAACGATTAACAGAATAAGAGCATTAGAGAAAGGTGAATTAAAGAAAAAAAATAGTTTTTGAGATTTTTGTTGCAAATATAATAAAAATAAGGGAATTTGTATGAAGAAAATTCAATAATAAAAACGGTAAGGTGTTGAGAATCCCTAATGTTTCGTTCACCAATTCCAGTTTTGATTCACAAAATAAAAGAACTGAATAGATTAAATCTCTATGTTGACTCCAGAAATATTATTATTACAAGTTATCTAAAATCGACAATATATCAATCTAACAATATTGCAGTAAAAGACAATTTATAAAATAATTTGAATAACAAAACATTGCATGACATAATTACATAAGAAAAGTGTGACTGAACTTATATAAAAATTGGCACACAATATTTTGAAAAGTAATAGAAAAATAGATGAGATTTAATTCATTCAGATGTTGAAGTTTACAGAACAAGGAATCAAAACTCTGAATTGGATCGCTCAACAGAAGTTCATCTCTAACCTCACCAAAAGAACTCTAGCCTATCTTGCAAAACATTCTCACAAGTTCTAGAGAGAAAATATGAGACTGACAGCAAGACGACAGAAAACTGAATATTAAAAAGCTCCTGAAACCTTAGGCCAACCCCTCTATTTATAGTGTTCAAAGGTTACCTGTCAAATAAGGAAACAAATAATAAAAATAGAAAATTACAAAGGAAAAAGAAACAAAATAAAATTACACATAAATTAGGAGAAATCACATATTTAATTTGGGGAAGAAATCTGGTAATTTGCTCTGATTTTTGGGGAAGGAATTCAGATTCAGCACCAAAGGGGACACGTGTCGAAGCATGATTGAAAGTGAGGAGGAAACATGCCACGTGTCGCATGAGGATTGGTTGGCGTGTGCTGGAGCGGTCAGTAGGGAGGGCCCGCGTTGGACAGGTGGCGCACGCAGAGAGGAGAGGCAGGCTGGCGTCGCAGATGTGGGGGCCACGCGGAAATTAGGTTTGAACACGCCAAAGATTGCGCGTGCATGGGACGGGTGTGCTGGGGACGCGCGCGAGATGGAGTGGGGAAGGCAGAAAGCTGGGGCCCACGCGGAGATAAAGAGAGTGGCTTGGCTCAGCTTGCAACGGCTCGGCTCGACTGACGCGGCTCTCACGTGTGGCTCGACTGAAAGGCTTAAAAATATGGCTTTCATGGCTTCTTCTTGTGTAGCTTTTTACACTGCTTTCATCTGTAAATAATTAAGTAAAAACTAGACAAATTCCAATTAAAATATTATGAATAAAAATAATGGAATTGCTTAATTAAAGCTTATATATTTTAATATTATATAAATCAAAAGCAGTATTTAATGTGCATTTTCATGCATTGATCAGAGCGCTATTCACTTAGCAAAGAATCAAGTTTTTCATGCAAGGACAAAGCACATTGACGTTCGCTGTCACTTTGTGCGGAAAATTATTGAAGAAGGTGAGATACTCCTTCAGAAGATTGGGACTACAGAGAATCCTGGAGATATGATGACCGAGGTTGTGACAACAGTCAAGTTCAAACATTGTTTGGACTTGATTAACATTCTGCACATTTGAGTTGGCGCCAAAAGGCACATTTGGTGGCACTACCTAGGACAACTTCTTTTGCTTAAGGATTTAGGGAATTGAGTGAGACTAACAAACACGCTAAGGTGGAGATTTGTTGTGTTTTAGCTTGTTTGTGGGAAGTCCCACATTATTTTCGTATGAAGAGGGTTTGGACTTTTGGCTTCTATAAATAAGGTCTTCCTCCTCCTTTGTTTAGTATCTAAAAATTCTATCTTCTTACTCAACTTTAAGGAGGTCTTTTAACAAGGATGTCTTAGTAGTGGGTCATAAGTACCCTAAAGTTGTAATTGTTCTTTGAGATTAGTGTAGTGGTATACTACGGTGGTGTCTGAGGACGTAGACAATTGCCGAACCTTGCTAAATCCTGGTGTGTTTTTTCTTTTTATTCTTGCTTTAGTCATTTTACATTTTGGTATTTTTCTGTAATTATTAGTATTTCGTAGCTATCTGTTGGGTTTGTAGGCTGCGTATTGTACCGTTCTTAGGGTACTATTCATAGTTGTTTTTGAGTGGAAAATACTTAATTTTCCCAAGAAGTGGTATAAGAGCCAACAGTTTGTCCTAGCATTTGTGGTATTGTTTGCTACTGAATACTTTTGTTTGGTGTCATAATGACGACAGAAGTACCAACTTCGACGAAAGTTGAAGCATCAACCTCCTTACCCATTTTGACAAGAAGATTAATGTCAAATGCGAGATTTGCAGTTGAGATATTTGACAGTACCGGTCATTTCGGCATGTGGCAAGGCAAGATGCTAGACACTCTCTTTCAGCAAGGTCTAGACATTGCCATCAAAGAAGAAAAACCAGAAGATGTTCAAGAAAAGGATTGGAAGACTACAAACCGCCTGGCGTGTGAGACAATTCGTTTGTGCCTGTCCAGAGAACAGAAGTATGCGTTCAAGAATGAGACTTCTGTAAATAAGTTGTGGAAGGTGTTGGTGGACAAATTTATGAAAAAGAATAGTCAAAATAAGCTCTTGATGAAGAAAATATTATTTCGCTTTGATTATCGACCAAGTACCAGTACGAATGACCACATTACTGCTTTCAATCAGTTAGTAGCAGATTCGTTAAACTTAGACGAAACTTTTAAAGATGAAGATTTGGCTCTAATGTTATTGTCATCTCTTCCTGACGAGTTTGAACATTTAGAAACTACTTTACTTCATGGCAAAGAAGAAGTATCTCTTGTTGTAGTTTGTGTTGCTTTATATAGTTATGAATTAAAAAGAAAGAATAAAAAAGAAAGCAAGAATGTAGCAGCAGAAGAAGCATTGGTAGTAAGAGGCCGTCTGCAAAGCCAGAAGCACGGAAAGCAAGGAAGAAGAGGGAGATCTTGTTCAAAGGCCAGACTTGAAAAAAACGAGTGTGCTTTTTGTCTAGAGAAATGACATTGGAAGAAAAACTGTGCGAAGTTGAAAAAGAAAGGAAAAACTGCTCAAGATGCATGTGTAGCTGAGTGCAATAGTGATAGTGCATAGCTCTCATTGGTGGTTTCACCTTCAACATCATGTTTAGACGAATGGATATTGGATTCGGGTTGTACCTATCATATGTGTCCCATTCAAGAGTGATTCTTCAATTTTTAAGAGCTAAATGGAGGAGTTGTTTACATGGGCAACGACAAAGCTTGTAAAACAATTGGGATATGCTTAATCTAACTAAAGAACCAAGATGGAGGAACCAGAGTTCTGACAGATGTTCGATATATGCCGGATTTGAAGAAGAATCTAATCTTTTTGGGAGCCTTGGAATCCAAAGGCTCAATTGTGACAATGCAAGATGAAATTCTGAAGGTAACCTCAGGTGCACTGGTAGTGATGAATAGCATCAGAAGAAATAATTTGTATTACTACCAAGGTAGTAAAGTGATTGGAGCAACAACAACAGCAATGGCAACTTTCAGCAATGACAGAGTCAGAAGCAACCAGGTTATGGCATATGCGGTTGGGACATTCTGGGGAAAAATCCTTGCAGACTCTAGTGAAGCAAGGATTGTTGAAAGGTGCAAAAGCTTGCAAGTTAGATTTTTACGAGCATTGTGTTCTGGGAAAGCAAAAGAGAGTGAAGCTTGGTACTGCTATCCATGATACAAAAGGTATTGTGTACTATATTCATTCAGATGTATGGGGACCTTCCAAGACGACATCTCTGGGAGGAAAGCGCTACTTTGTCACATTTGTTGAGGACTTTTCCAAAAGAGTTTGGGTGTATACAATGAAGACCAAAGATGAAGTGCTTGGAGTTTTCCTTAAGTGGAAAACTATGATCAAGAACTAGAGTGGAAGAAGGATCAAAGTTCTCAGAACAGACAAGAGAGGAGAATATACAAATGATATATTCGTTGATGTTTGCCAAAAGTATGGCATAGTTCAACACTTTACAGTCAGAAAAACACCACAGTAGAACTGGGTGTCAAAGCACATGAATCAAACATTAGTGGAGAAAGTTCGTTGCATGTTATCTAATGTTGGGTTAGGTAGACAATTTTGGGATGAAGCTATGACATATGCGCAACACCTTGTTAATCGTTTACTATCATCTGTAATTGGTGGTAAAACATCTTTAGAGGTATGGTCTAAAAATCCTGCAACAGATTATGATTTCTTCCATGTATTTGGTTCACTGCATACTATAATGTTAAGGAATCGAAGTTAGATCTGAGGGCAAAGAAGGCTCTCTTTATGGGAATCACCTCAGGAATAAAAGGATATCGATTATGGTGTCCAGAAATGAAGAAATTAGTCTTTAGCAGAGATGTGACCTTTGATGAATCTGTCATGCTAGAGGTAACAAGTGAAGCTATTCAAACTGATAGTACTCTACAATAGGTGGAGGATACTCCACAGAAGGTAGAGTTTAAAGGGACGATGATTAGCTCAAATAGGCAAACAGAAGCTGACACTCTAGTGGCAGAGGAGGAATCAATTAAGAAAGAAGTTCTGACTCAAGAACCTTTACAACAACAATCAATTTGCAGTTTAAGGGCTAAGATGAGAGATTCGCAAACCTGAGCGATTCATTGACATGGTGGCCTATGTACTCCCAGTTGTAAACGATGATGTACCATCCACTTATTGAGAAGTAGTATGAAGTACAGAAAGTGAAAAGTGGAGGAAAGCTATGGATGAAGATATGCAGTCTCTTTATAAGAACAATACCTGGAAGCTGGTGCAACTACTAAAGGGTAAGAAGATAATTGGTTGCAAATGGGTATTTGCAAAGAAAGAAGGATTTCCTTACAAGAATGATGTTCGCATAAGGCAAAGTTGGTGGCTAAGGGCTACGCTCAAAAGGAGGGAATCGACTATAATGAGGTATTTTCTCTAGTTGTGAAGCATTCCTCCATTAGAATTTTGTTGGCCTTGGTAGCTCAGTTGAATTTGGAGTTAGCTCAACTAGATGTGAAGAGCGCGTTCTTACACGGTGATTTAGAAGAGGAAATCTACATGACCCAGCCAGAAGGATTTACAGTTGCTGGAAAAGAAAATTGGGTTTGCAAGCTGAATAAATCGTTGTACAGATTGAAGCAATCTCCGAGGCAGTAGTACAAGCGATTTGACAAGTTTATGATAGGGAAAAAGTAGAAATAGAAAAATTGAAGGCTCAGTTGAATCAAGAGTTTGAGATGAAGGATCTAGGTGAAGCCAAGAAGATTATTAAGATGGAGATAAGCAGAGACAGATCCAAAGGCAAGTTTTGTTTGATTCAGAAGCAATATCTGAATAAGGTACTACAATGTTTTGGAATGAATGAGAACTTAAAATCCATAAGTACCCCACCCCCCCCCCCCCCCCCCCCCCCCCCCCCCCCCCCCACACCACTTGCTCCTTAATTATCTCCGAAGAACGTTGAAGAGTGAGAATATATGGTGAAAGTTCTGTACGCTAATGTGGTGGGTAGCTTAATGTATGCAATGGTGTGTATGAGGCCTGAAATTTCACAAGCAGTTGGAGTAGTGAGCAAGTACATGCATAATCTAGGCAAAGCTCATTGGCAAGCTGTGAAATGGATTATACGGTATATACAAAATACTGTAGATGTTGGTTTAGTGTTCGAGCATGATGATACAATTGGTCAATATGTAGTTGGATACTGTGATTCTAACTATGCTGGTGATTTGGATAAGCGGCGACCTACTACTGGCTATTTTTTTTACTCTAGCTAAGGTGCCAATAAGTTGGAAGTCTACCTTACTGTCGACGGTTGCTTTGTCTACAATGGAGGCAGAGTATATGGTGATTATAGAGGCTGTTAAGGAAGCAATTTGGCTTCAAAGGTTGCTTGCAGACTTAGTAGTTGGTCATAAGCGCATCATAGTACATTACGACAGTCAGAGCGCTATTCACTTAGCAAAGAATCAAGTTTTTCATGCAAGGACGAAGCACATTGACGTTCGCTATCACTTTGTGTGGGAAATTCTTGAAGAAGGTGAGATACTCCTTCAGAAGATTGGGAATACAGAAAATCTTGCAGATATGATGACCGAGGTGTTGGGAATAGTCTCCTGAAAGCATGAGATGTAAAAGGATATTTATTATTTATTTAATAAAATAGTTTATTCATCATTTTATGTGCATATATTTATGAATATTTTATGAATTGTAACACCCTGAAGAATTAATTGAGATTAATTAAGGTAATTGAGATTATTAGTGTGCCTAATCTGATTTAATTAATTGAGTTTAAATGATTCCAAGGTATTTAAATTATTTACAGTAATTTATTTTAATCTAGAAGTGTGTATGGGCGCATTTCTGGACTGTTATATTTTAAACGTCATTTTCTTTTATTTTCCTTTTCTTTTTCTTTCCTTTTCTTCTTTCCTTTCTCGTGCATTCCTCTCTCTCTCTCTCTCTCTCACTCTCACTCCCGTACTCTCTCTCTCTCTCTCTCTCTCTCTCTCTCTCATTTTGTCTCAAATCAAGACCGGATTCGAACCAAGAGTGATTTCAAAGAGTTTTCAACATCAAGAGAAGGATTCAAGGTAAGATTACTGAAAGAACCTCTCTTGGATTTCAAGTTTTTCGGATTTAAAAACTTACTTTTGGTTCAAAACAGATTTTGATGGATTCTGAGTAAAACTAGAGTAGAAATTGGAGATCTTGGGTTCTTTGGACTTGTTTTAGGACCTAGAACCCGGATCTAGTGGCTGTCCTTTGAGATTTTGTGAATTGGGACTGGATTTGCAGGTTTTTGAACTGATTTCCGCGAGTTTTCGCGAACTGGAGATCTCCATCGGTCGACCGCATCGGTTGACCGGATCTTGTTATGGCTACCGGCCGACCGGTGGTGATGCACTCCTCTGTCTCCGGTCGACCGGTGTACACGGGGTTTGACCCTGTTTGGCCTAAAATTGTCGTTTTGACCCCTGTTTTCGGGGAGAACCCAAATTAGCTTCATTTGGGGACTTGGGATGAAAGCATTAGTATCTTTAATCCCTAATTTGATATTAAAACCCTTGGAATGGAATTTGAAACATAAAAATTGATTAGGGCACACTAATTGGAAAAATCTTGGTATATGATTGAGATTCGATTACTTTAGGACTGAGAATTGATCCTAAAGTGGTGTTTTGTATCAGTGATCGCTGAGGATTCAGACTGAAGGGGCTAAGCCGGAAAACGCAACGCTAGTCCCAGGTTTGATTGTGCGAGGTAGGATTTCTATCCCTTTTCCTTGTGAGCCTGTTTTCAAAGAAGATTTTGGCCTTGAAAATGTTTAAAGAAAGGGATTGATTTGCGAAAGAAAAATGTTTTAAAAACCATGGCTTGTTAGTTTATGGAAATCCTTGGCTTGTCCTGTCCATGGAATCCATAGCTTGTCTAGTCATGGAACCTCATGGCTTGTTCAGTCATGGGGCCCGCGGCTTGAGTAGTTCGTGGGGTCATATGAACGATTTCATAATGTTAAATGAATGATTTCTTAAGATAAGAGATCTTGTGAACTGGTAATAGAGTCATTGCTGTAAGCCTAGATAGGATGCGGAGAGTGCATCCTCGGGGGCAGAACCCGAAACCGTTCCGGTAGGTGAGGCGCTTGGTGAGGTGAGTAATTTGTACTAATTACTCGCTGAAGCCTGTAATATGGATTATTTTAGTTATATTTCCTTTGAGAAAAAGGATGTGAGGTTCCGGCTGTCCTGTCGGGTTGAATGTCTTATTTATTCATTTACACGCTTATTTATTTATTCGTTTATTTAAATTATTTCAAATTATATCCTACTGGGTCTTTCGCACATGTTTCAAATGTTTAAACCCCTCCCAGGAGATTCGAGGAGCGGTGCATCGTAGCTGAGTTGTGCTACGGATCGAGCAAGTGAGGATCGCGTTCATCCTCTGTCATAAAATGTAAGGAATTGAGAAAAGATATGTAAACTTATTTAATATTTGAATTTACTAGATTGTGGATGATGTCTGTTGTAATTGTTTATTTACATTAACATGTATGTATGACACTGTATGTCCTGTGAGGTGGAGCCCTGTGTGTCAGAGGCTCCTGAATTATGTAGATTATCTATATTTTAATGCAGCTAAGTGTGGGACCCGGTTAGGGATCTGCTTTATTAATCCCTAATCGAGCTCCACGTCACCCACCCCGTTTGGGGGGCGTGACATGAATATCAAATAAAATTTCTTGATTATTTATGTAACCTTAAACATGGTATATAAGTGTTATATACAAGAGGATAATGTTTACGGATAATAATCAAAAGTAATTATTCATAATGAATTTAATTAAAGTTCGGAATCTTTAATTAAAACATTATAAATACATGTCATTCCCATTTAGAATAGAACGGTGTTATCCGCACTGTTAATATGGCGAGATATTGAATGAGTGTATTTCGCATAATGAGATTATGTGGAACATGGACGCAGACACAATATGAATTTCTAATAATTTCCGTTAGGAATAGAAATTCTAATTGAGTCTACCGATGGTCATATATAGAATGATCTTAATCCTGAGTTTTTAACAAACTCCTATTTATGGATTTATGTCTTTTGATTTACTCGGTACAGATTTCGAGACCCTGAATCCTATTCCTTGTATTTTGGAGACATAATGAAATAGGTAGCTGGGAATGTTATTATACAAGATGGAATCCATTCCTTCTTGAGAGAGAAGCAGATAAATAATTCTCTTGAGTGTTGATTCGGTACTTGGATTAGTAAGAGCGCTCTGGTTCATGAATGTGTTTTATGAATCACTATCCATTAGAGAATCAATGGTACTCAAGGATAAAGATTTAATTAGAGAGGTTAACGGATTCTACCTGACTCTAATTATGAATTATTTATGGAGGATCGATTTATATGCAATGACTATATCAAATGGACACTTCACAGTTTAGAAGTAATTAATGTCTATAATTCCGAGAGTGCAGAATTATAGGTCCATTAGTCCTCGCGTCATCCTTGTAATTCTACCAGACACAAAGGGCAAAATGGGAATTTTAGAATTACAGAATTCTAAAATTAAATACTCAAAGAATAATTAATTGAGAATTAATTATTATTTAAATAATGAGATTATTTAAATTTGAATTTGAACATATCTAGATTTGTCCATTTAAACTTATTTGATAAGTTGTTTAATTTAGAATTCAAATTAATTTAAGTTTGACTTAAATTTGAATTTGAATCTGAATTAAAATTGGACTACTGGATAAAGGATAAAATCTCTTCCTTCCCTATCTATAATTGGCGCCACATACAGGGATAAATCCCTAGGGTGGCCGGCCACTTAAAGGATAAGGGGAATGGATTTTTTGTTCCAAATTCAAAATTGGAGATAAGGATTTGATTCTATTTTGAAGTTTGACTTCTACTCTTTAAATATGAGAAAAATAGAAAATTGTGGTAACAATTTTTGACACATTATTCAGCCCTAAAAATAGTGGTGGCCGAAATTCTCATAGAGGAAAAATAGAGAGCAAAATTTCTCCAAAAAATCTACATCGTGCATGCGTTAGTATTTGTTGAAATTCGAGTGTTTCAGAAACCTATTTTGTCTCACGTGTGCCCACTCACACGTCTACGTGGAATCAAGGAATTGACGTGGAAGACTTTGGTGTTCTAAACACAAAGCTTGGAGCTAGGACTATTCGTGGTCAAAGAAATTCAAGTTATCATCCGAGTCAGCTACAAGGTATTTTTCGGTTGAACCTTGAATGATATAAATTAATGAGATTAATTTATTCGTGCATAAATTAATATAATCTATAGAGTATCTTAAAATTTTTATGAAAATTTTTGTTATACACGATCCGCCTTTCTGCTACGTTTCCGCCGCCGAATTCGATTCGGCAACCAACACGAGGTTGTGACAACAGTCAAGTTCAAACATTGTTTGGACTTGATTAACATTCTGCACATTTGAGTTGGCGCCAAAAGGCACATTTGGTGGCACTACCTAGGACAACTTCTTTTGCTTAAGGATTTAGGGAATTGAGTTGGGCTGACAAACGCGCTAAGGTGGAGATTTGTTGTGTTTTAACTTGTTTATGGGAAGTCTCACATTGTTTTTGTATGAAGGGGGCTTGGACTTTTGGCTTCTATAAATAAGCTCTTTCCCCTCCTTTGTTTAGTATTTAAAAATCCTCTCTTCTTACTCAACTTTAAGGAGGTCTTTTAACAAGGATATCATAGTAATGGGTCATAAGTACCCCAAAGTTGTAATTGTTCTTTAAGATTAGTGAAGTGGTCTACTACGGTAGTGTCCCGAGGATGTAGGCAATTTGCCAAACCTCACTAAATCCTGGTGTGTTCTTTTTTTTTATTCTTGCTTTAGTAATTTTGCATTCTGGTATTCTTTTGTAATTATTAGTGTTCAGTAGCTATTTGTCAGGTTTGTAGGCTGTGTATTGTACCGTTATTAGGGCATTGTTCATAGTTGTTTTCGAGTGGGAAATACCCGATTTCCCTAACACTAAATGCCAAGTAAATTTCACCCCTAAAACCAGTAAATTAAGGAAGAATGACATCAATTAGGATAGAGGTTTAGACTTTTAGTACAATCCTTTTGTGTGAGCAAAGGTCAGTGACTAGTGCTTTTGGAAAACATAATGCCAACAAAATCAAAAGCAAACTTTTGGAACCAGACACTGACTTTTAATTTCATCCTTCTTTTTGATGAAAAAGGAGACACTAACTTAACTATCAATTTTCATGGACAAGTAGGGATCTTAAACTAAACATAGGCGTGATCTTGTAGTGACTAAATTATCAGGTTCTAAGAAGAGTCTTATCCTCAAGAAAAATACTCGGGGGCACCATCATCAATTAAAGGTGGGCCGCAACCGTAGGCTCCATGGTATGAGACTTATCTTCTATTATCGCTTGTACTCTATAGTATTGTTCTCTTTCAGGTCACACAACCAACATTGCAAGAGTTTTGTTTTTATTAGTTCGTGCACATGTTTAGCGTCGTTTTGGAGTAGCTCCTCTGCATTTCTTCAAAATCGTCAAGCATTCCTTGCCGCTCGAATTGTGTTAAACCAACTGACAATCATTCACTTAATAGATATCAAAAACAGCAAAAAATTATTCTTCATCTTACCTTTTTTTTTTTTTTTTTTTTTTGATGCCATCATCTTACCTTTTCACAATAAGGAAGCAATAACAATTGAGGTAATAAGGAAGTAATAACAATTAGGAGAGGCCAATGACTAATGAATGAAAGAACATTTTTATATTACTCTCAACTGAATAATTGTGAATGACATAAATTTTGTTTGTAATATTACCTCTTCATTTATTATAGGAATAGATAACGGCCTTCACCAAATAAATGGCATGCTATGCGACGCTATTTTTTTAGTGGACTACGATTTTTAATCATTTAACTTTTTTCTAATGTGCTTAGGGAATTTCTATTTTAGTTCGTGAAAGGTCCCTAATTTTAATAGTTAAATTTGTATTAGAAATTATTTATTCTTCATTTTTTTCAGTTTAATATGATTTTTATCAAATCTAATGGTCAGATACTAATTCTATCAATAGAGAGACCCTAACAAAAAAACTCCCACATGCTTGTTGCCTGAGGTAAGATGCACAATAGCACATTATTAATAATGTGGAAGGATTAATAATACTGCACTTGTGACAATTTGGTCCTTGATTTAGTTTTATAGGGAAAAAAAAAAAAAGAAAAAAAAAACTCTGGATAAAATTTTAATAGCACTAGTAAACATCATGGGCATGGCATGTGACCATGCCTTAAACGATAAAACTGGAAATACATCAAACTAATACTAAAGGATCAATCATACTTCAAACAGTGAAAGCTTATTTATAAATAAATAAAAAATCATATTATGTCATCTAAACTTATATATTAATATAGTCTTACATATTATTGTTTGTCCTAAGAATTCACCTAATTAAATGATCGATTGATGAACAACAATCATATGATTATTATGAGTTGGCCGATAATCATACATCATTAATTAAGTTTGTCTATTATTTACACTGCAACATGGATTAAGTTCTGAAAAAATACAACATGGGCTTAAATAACAAGAGTTTGACTTTCATATAGGATACATGATCTGGAGTAGTGGCTCCTCACGGTGAAAAATAAAAAATAAAAACCATCCCATAGCATTTTTGACCTTTGTTTTCTAGATGACTTACTATTGCAACATCAATGTAGAATGCAAAAAGCCAGCGTATTATGCAATTATTTAGCCCAACAACCAAGTATTGTAATTCAGTTATTTGTTCCTTTTCCAAACGGACAGTCTGCTATAAAAAGAGGGATATCTCTTCCACAAAGAAGAGATGGAGAGTAGTAACAAGAAGGTAGTGAGGTTTTCAATATTAATGGTAAGAGGTAATCTTACAACTGGTCCATGATGTTTACCTTCAATCTTATTTTAATTTCTGGCTTTTAAAACGTCTCACAGTTAGTCCCTACGTGTTTATACTATTTCAATTTTGATCCTTCTGTTAGCTTTATGTTAAATATTTAATAAAATCTATTGGGCGTCAGTTTGGCTAATCAAGTCAGCACCTCCGGAAGCGAAGCAACCGTACAGGAGACCCGACTAAGCAAGACCAAGTTGGGTAGGATAGTCTGACCACCGTGCACAGTTGCACGTGGGTGTTGAGTCAGCAAAGACAAATGTTTTCCTTGAAGATCCCCCATTCTTGGACTTGTCGAAGGGCTTGGTCAGGAGCTTCCCGGTTGACAGATTCGGGACTGCGGCCGGAGGGTTTGCCACCAAAGATGTGGGGCCAGATACCACCTTTTGCTTTTATAGGAACTTGACCCTTGCTCGTAGTCGATCCTTGTCGTCCGTGGGCCTCTTATTTTGTTGATTCAACATATCTGCAAGATGAAACCACGATCCAAATTAATTTTTAGTCAACGAACGCTAAATAAAACACAAACAAAAAGCTCCTATAAAGTCAACCACTGATCTGGAGCTCCCAAGTGGGCTAAAATGCCGAATCACATCTTGTAGGTCCTCATTGGCGACAGGCGGTCCCAAACTAAGGGAGATGTCACCAGAAGAGAGCCTATGGATGTGGTTGGCACCTCCACCCAATTACCAGATCAGTCTGTGGCCTCAGAGGAGCCGGGGTTTGTCCCATCAATCCTGGGACGATAATGAACGTTTAACTCACCTATGGTAACCCCGGCACCCAAAAGGCGAGCAACGGGTATGTCATCTCTCTAAGGACCCGATGAAGTCGATATGGCCGACCAGTTGTATTGTTTAAAGTTCTTCTCAGTCAACAGCTTGGTAAAACGGCATTCGCCCTCCGGGATGCCTAGGATCCCGGCCACTTTCCTTTTTTGGTCGACCGTGATAAATGGTTTCTTTGACCAAGTGAACTCCTTGCTCTAGTCGTGTACACTCTATCATCGGGAGGGGGTTCTTTGCCATGTTCGATCTCTCAGGCGCCGCCAGCATAAAATTACTCGTACTTCCATACTTTATCCGAGTCCGGGTTACCCTCAATGAAATGACCTTCCAGGTAGCCAATGAGGTAATACCAATTTTTGACGTAAGGCATATTCCTCACTCAGTACACATACTGGATCACTTCGAAGGGTATCTCGATTGGATATTTCTTCATCCAAAGCAGCCAACTCCTTATCAAAATCCTATATGAAGTTAGGTTAATCTGCTCGGGAGCTATGTTCATTCGATGGAGAACTCAACACAAAAACGGGTGAAGTGGTCATCTGAGGCCTACCCGGAAAAATTCCACATATAGGGTGACATATTTAGAAGGAGGCTCGATTGGTCTATTGTTCTGGCATGGTGCCACTAAAGCTATGTTAGAAAGGATGTTATGTCGTTCACATAGCGAGTCGAGCATGTCTTGGGTCACCCAGCTCTCAAATTCATCCACTTGATGTGGCAAGGGGTCCACTCATACTTGGCGATGTCGAGGTCTCCGAGCAGCAACGGGTTCCTCGTGTATGTCCCCAGACTCATCTTCATCCTCTTCTTCAGTATTCAGCATGGTTGGTCCGGATGTAGAAACAGGTTGTTTCTTGGTAACCCCGGTTCTTACCCCTGCAATCTGCTGCTCAGATCCTCAAGCCATCCATCGGCGAACAATGATTGCGCCCGAGCTTAAACAGTGACGTCAGGCTAGCTTAGTGCGTCTGAATAAGGACATTGGTCCCGGGACAACCTTCTCGGGAGAACGTCCTCGACCATATCCATGAACTCGTGGTCGGGAGCAGTTTTTCAGTCGGTGGACAAAATGTCCAGGAGCCTACCGGCTTCGTTACTCGGAGTTAGTTCGAGGCTACGAGAGAAAGGTGGCTGACTGAGATGCCGAACGGCTGATCGGGAAGCGACTCGCTCAGAACCCAGTACCTCCACCTCGGAGTTCGTGGATGATGAGTCTGAATTTGAGTCCGATGACTCATGCTCGGAACTAGACTTGTTTTGAGAATCAGAACATTCACTCATAATTACCTTATCGAATATCAGTCTTGATTAGCAGCTTCTCAAACAACTGAAAACAAGTTGCAACACAGTCACTGCTCGGCAAAGCTCAAGTTCGCTCTCTTCAATCGCAAAGTGATGTCTGAAAAATGAAGAACCCTATTTATCAACAAGGGTTGCACGAAAATCAAAGCGTCGCCAAACTGACACCCGCCAAAATTTTGGTTAATGAGGGCCTACCACGTGTCCATGATGAACTGAAGCGACACTTAGTAATAATTACATGGCCAGGCAAACTCGACGTACATGTCCCAAGTAAGCTCTCAAAAGTGGACCTACTCGGCGTCCGAGCATGTCCACTTGGGGGCTTATGTTCGGCGTCAATTTAGTTATGCCCGCCAACCATTATTCGAGAGCATGCCGCTGAGAAGACACCGCTGATACTCCACCACCAATGGTGTCACCAAACATGATAACTCTGCCGTCCTCAATGCTCAGGAACCTCTGCACCCAGATATCATGCACAGATACCATCTTGTGACCAATCTCTTTGCCAAGCACTCCCAATGTTACGGGTCCATATTGTGCTCCCTATCATTCGTACAAGGGCAATCCTTACCGTTAGATTGGTCAAGTGCGGTAGCCATCGATTCGCGACACATGTATCTATGTCAAACAAGCCTACGCAATCGTACCGGCGAACCCATCTATGTTATGTCTTTTTTATCAAGTTTGTTGCAACAAATTTAAAAACACGTGAAATAGAAAAAGACACGTGCAATTTGGTATCGCAGTTAAGTAACCATCTACTCTGCAAACCACACCCAGATGATAAACAATCCACTAAGTAAATAATGTTAGAACTCAATTGGGCTTAATCACCCCGAGACTCGCTCTCTAAGTATGACGTCTATAAACTTGCAACTACCCAATGGACTTGCTCAGCGAGCTCCCCTCGACTTCAAAACTGCACGGTGAACTCCCTTCAGTTGCCAATGCACTCTCTCCCAAAAGCTTATCCCAAAAAACGTTGGTTGAACTCCCTTCAACACTTCAAATCGTCTTTTCCTGAAGAACGTGAAAAATAAATGCTCACAAAATAATATGACTCACTGGAATTCTATGACTCAAAATGCGTGCAGAAAATAAGCTAGAAACTCCCGTTCACTTCACTGATTTGAGTTTTTAATTCGAGTTGAGATTTGATTTTATGTGAGAGCTTTTTACTGTAGCAAAAAAGTTAGATGTGATTGTTTGTGTGAGCTTTTTATTGTAGCAAAACTCGAATTCTAAACTCGAATAAGCGAAATGAACGGAGTAGTTAAAGAGCCAATCTCAACAGCTGTCAAAATGTCTTCAATACAAGCCGTTGTGCTCAACTTGTTGCAAAAACTTGTGGCAACAATTTCTGTAATACTATTGTCAATGATAATCAATTAGAGAGTCAAACGTGCCGTGCCGGGCCGGCACGGCACGCTTGACCCCAGGCCCGTGACGAGCCTGGGCCGTGCTAGGGCACGGCATGCAAAGTGCAGGGCCGTGCCTGGGCGGGCCTGGAGAGAAAAATCGGGCCCAGCCCTGGCCCTGGCCGGTCATGAGGTGCCAGGGCCTGCCTGGGCCCAGGCCCTCAGGGCCGTGCATGGCCCAGGCCCTTGAAGGGCCGGCCCTGGCCCTTGAAGGGCCGGAGCTCAAGGACCTGGGCCTCTTCAAGGGCCGTGCCTGGGCCCAGGCCCTTGAAGGGCCGGCCCTGGCCCTTGAAGGGCCGGCGCTCAAGGGCCTGGGCCCTGGCCCTTGAAGGGCCGGCCCTGGCCCTTGGCCGGTTGGCCCTTGTATTTTTTTTTAAAAAAAAAGTTTTTCAAAAAAATATATATCATATGCCCCAAAAGATGTGATTTTATTGAATTGACGTAATAGGAGTACACATAAATGACTGCCTCGTTAAAAACCTTGCTAAGTAAAACCCGTGGGGAGATCGGGACAAAACCTCAGCGAAGGAAAAAAGAGTGCAGTAGCGAGGAATAGTAAATTACAAATCTAAGTGCTTCCAGAAGATTCTGTTATTTCTAAGTTAGAAAAATATTCTTGCATCGAATCATCTGTGTATTGTTGTTTTCGTCTTCTGGCATCTTCCCAGTCTTTAACACACATTAGTCCCTCCAAGATGTCTGGATGCATTCTGCTTCTCTTCTCGTCAAGAATTCGGTTGCTTGCGCTAAAAGCTTGCTCTGATGCTACTGTTGATACTGGAGTTGTCAGAATGTCACGAGCTATTATGGACAGTGTTGGAAAATGATTTGTCTTGCTCTTCCACCATTGTAAGATGTCTAGTTTGTCGTCATCGATTACAAAATTTGCTTCAAAATATTTGACTAGTTCCGTAGACGCTTGTGTTGAGAACGATCCTGCCGTTTTCTCTTTCTTCTTCAAGAAACTCCACGACGATCCTTTAGGCCCCGAACTGGTAGTTGATGACGAAGTTCCCTGTTCTTTTTGACATGTGCTATATTTTACTTCATACAAACTAAAAACTTTTTCTAACATTTTCTTAGCGTCAGTAATACTTAGTTGCATATCTATATTTAAATTCTCTACGGTAGCAGTCATTAATGATTCAGTTCCATCTACTCCGCACCTAGGATCTAAAATTGTTGCCAATGCATATAACATAGGACAACCTGACCAATAATTTTTAAATTTATTTTCCATTAAGTTAACTATATTTTCAAAAAGTTCTGTATCCCTATAATAAGAAAATCTTTCTGAAATATTAAATAGTTGATGTAAAGCTAAATGTGCAGTTGGATAATAAACACTAGAAAGTAATTCAGTAGCATTGTAAAAAACTTCTAAAAATTTTAAAAAATACTCAGCAATTTGCCAATCAGAATCGAAAATTAAAATTTGATCGTTCTTACTGTTTACATATGTCGTGATAAGCTGTGAATATGGAAGTGCCGCCTTCAACATTAAATATGTTGAATTCCACCTATGTCTCACGTCAGTTGGAAACTTTCTTGGGCGCATCTGACTGTTCCTGCAATATTGTTTGAATTCTTGGAGCCGAGCTCCAGAACTGGATATGAAGGATAATGCTTCTCTAATATTTGTAAGATTAATTGAGATATGTTCAATTCCTACTTGAACTACTAAATTAATTATGTGACATGCACACCGTTGATGAAAAATTTCCCCTCCAAATGCCGGTTTCAAACTACGTTTAAATAGATTAATTGCAGCTGTATTAGCGGACGCATTATCAAAAGTAATTGTTAAAACTTTATCCTCTATCCCATAAAACCCAAAAATTTCCATTATTGTATTAAAAATAGCTGTTGCGTTATGAGGAGATGGACATAAACGAAAACCAATTATTCTTTTTTGTAAAACCCAATCGTCATCAACATAGTGCGCGGTGACACATAAATATCCAGTTTTATTACACCCCTCCCACAGATCAGAAGTGCAAGACACAGTAGCATTAAAAGTCCTAAAATTATCAACAAGAGATTGTCTCATTGCATAAAAAAATTTCATGCAATCAGAACGGGTTGTGTTTCTACTTACACGTTTAAATTGTGGGCAAAAGGCTATCTGAATGAATTCTTCGAAGGAGGCATCATCTGCAAAAGAAAGAGGCAATTCGGCACTAGCTAGAAATTTAGCTAGTGTCTCACGAGCACGTTGTGCATCGTATGTAAAATTTTGTAACCCATGTGATGTGAGTGATAGTGTTTGTTGGCGGGAGTCTACACTACCACCTTGGTGCAACGGTAGACATGCTTTCCAATGTCTATCCAGATGACCAGTACCCCCACCCTTTTTATTAGAAAAATGCTTTTTACAATATTTACATACCGCACGATTTTCCATCTCACCTGTTTTTGGATTTGGTCGGGGCTCCTCGGTGAAATGCTGCCATGCCGGAGAAGTTCGCGGTCTTTTTCCTCTACTGCGATCTCCAGCTTCCTCGTTGTGTACTGAAGCATTAGCCACCGGAGCATTTTCTGGTTCAGTGGGGGTGGGGTTGGAAGGCATCATTTCTTCTTCTTCCTCAAAAAATGCTTCATCACCAAGTTCAGGAATAGCAGTGAAATAAGGAAAGTTTGGTGAGGCCATTTTCTGGAAATTGATAGAACTTGATTGAACTTTGTAAATGAAAGAGTTAGAAAATGAATGAGAGTGAATTGAGAAGATGAAAGAGAGAAGATGAGAGATAGAATGAGAGTGAGATGAGAAGATGAGAGTGAATTGTTGTGTGAGATTTATGGTGGAATTAAGGGGTATTTATAGAAATTTTAGGGTTAAATTTTAGTATTTTTCCGTTGGGCCCGCGAAGGGCCCAACGGAAAAATCCAAACGGGCTTTTTCGTGGGCCGTTTCGCGGGCTTGGGCCGTGCCGAATCCGGGCTTGGGCCGGGCCGAATAAGGGCCGTGCCGCGGGCCTCCGCGGGCTGAGAAGTTGAGGCCCAGCCCTAGTTCATTACACGTGCCGTGCCGGCACGGCCCGTAACAGTAACGAACCGTGCCGTACCGAATCATGCACTATTGCGGGCTGGGCCGGGCCGTCCATGGACGGCCCGGCCCATTTGACACCTCTATAATCAATCATACAGATTCTTGAAGTCTTCTCATTAGCGGCACATGAACCAAGACGTGTTCCTTAGAAGCAAGAGATTCCTCCAGCTAGTTGAATCCTATCAATCAGCAATTTTCCAAACTTGAAATAAATGTTAACTTTCACAAAGGAGGACTTTGTACAGTTTCCAAACAAGGCAGATTCTTTCTAAACGAGTTCTCCAACACATCATAATCCAATCAATCAGATTATCACACCTACAATAATGCCAATCACACAACAAATCCAAAAATCAAAACAAAGTGGACAATCAAATCACCATAGTTAACTCATCAAAATAGGAAAGAAACCATATTTCAACACAATCTGAAATCCCTTCAATGAGGAAATCTACAACAAATTAATCACAATATTCCCAAGCAATCAAAATCTGCAAACATTCAAAAATAATACCAATTTAAAAATCCTCAACAATATCTATCTTATATCCATTTCCTTTATTGTGCTTGATGCGTATGACTATCTTTTATATATTGCTGGGGAAGGAGGCCGGTGGGAGGAAATAAAAAGAACCAACTAGCTAAATTTGGTGATCAAATAAAGTCTGAAAGGGATATGTGTTTGCATGCAAACATTTATTTTCACAATGTTAATTTCATGCATTGATGCAAAACAAGTTTAGACACATTTGTTATATATGTAAAACTATTAACAAAAAAATGTTAATGACTATGTTCAGCTTTGCATTTGCTATAATTATATATTTTTGCTTGAATTTTTTAAATTTTTTATGCATATATTTGTCGCTTGTTTTTCATTTTACTAACATCAACATCAAACATTATCCATCCATATTTTCGTAAATCTAGGCCTTCCATATTTCCATTGACATCAAAATTTTTATCGTTTTCTAAACCGCCCGAGGGTGGAGAGAAAGAAATAGAGAGAAGGAAGGAAAATCGACCCAAGTGGACGACAAGTGGTCCACGCCAGAGTCCCATCCAACTATCCATCCCTTACTAATTTGACACCCACATCCACATCCACAATCTGTGACAGTGATTTGCGTTATGGCAAAAACTTCATTCTCATCAGCACTCTCAATATACTCATTGTTCTTAATAGTTTTAACGCTTGTAATTTGCATTTTGTTCATTAGCTTGGGGTGTAGACCACTGGCCGTTGCAAAGTTGCCAACCATCATTGAGAAAAAAAAAAAAAAAAAAAAGTGAAATAAAAAAATGTAGGAAAATTTGTGACCAATTAGGCTTTTCATTTAAGCCACTCATAAACATACCGAAGAAAAACAAACAATTGCATTGAGTTTCGATCCACCATTGAAATGAGACAAGTTCTCAAATGTACAACTTTTATTACTACTTAATTGTTTCTAAGGAAAAACCTCAATTAATGACCTTAAACCAAACAAGGGTGTTATCTTGTAGTAACTAAAACCAGCCTCCAAGAATAACTTTTCCCAATCTTTCTCACTTCTCTCTCCCGGTAACCAAAATCATCATCAACAGGTCAAAGTATAATTTTCCTTCAGTCAATTCTGGATCATCTTTGTCCTTGTTTATGACTATGTCAATTATAATGACCTTACCTCCATTGCTTGGAATAGCTCCTCTGCATATCTTCAGAACCTTCAAGCATTCCTCATCGCTCCAACAATGTAACATCAACTGCCAAAATTTCAATCATTTACTTTCTAAACAGCAATGCAGGCAAATTAAGCTATGTCTATTGCTTCTTGTAAAAATTCTTTAAAATATAGCGAGTGGCCAAGAGAGAAAATGTGTACCTTGAGTAATATTGCATCCGCTGAAGGAATACCTTGAAACATATCACCGCCAATAAACTTCAAGTTTTCAGTGGCTGGCAAATTAGCAACCACATGGGGTAGATCAAGCACTGTCCATTTTACATGAGGGAATGTCTCAATGATGATTTTGGAGATTGTCCCGGTTCCGCCACCTACATCGACCAATGAACTTTGTCCCTCAAAAACAGGCTTGCAGTCTTTAACAACCAAGTTCATCATCCCCGAGTCAATGGCCATTGCCTGATTGAAATGATTGTTAAAGTCAGAATCTTGTTTCCATAGGCCCAAAAGCTCATCCCATGTGCTGAATCAAAGGGTGGCATCTTCTCTTCCTTTTGAAACCAGTTTCCTAGTAAATGCCAGGGAGTTATCAAAGCTGGATCAAGCAATGACATAACAAAGGGTGACAGGGAAGGGATCTTATCTTTGAGGAGTCTAGAAGAAGGGGTCAGATCATATGCTTCTCCATCATGACCAATTTTTGCAGAATTAAAGAAGCCACAGTGCCCCAATAGGCGCATGAGACGGTGGATAAAACTGGCTTTTGTTAGGTGAATGTCAAGTGCACAGGCCAACTCAGAGAGAGTGATGGGTTGGCCATCGTTGTTCATTATGTCTGGTATGCTCAACTGAACAGCAGATTTGATAGACATGGAACTTATGAAGGATAGCATATGCTTGTACAAATGAGATTGTGCTTGGAACGACTCATTGGACTCTTTGCCTTGAAGTAGATCAATAATCTACTCAGACACCAAACCAGTTTGTGTAATAAGTTAAGCGCAAAGTACTGAAGAAGATAAGGGAAGAAAAGTTTCAAGGCCCAAACTTTTACGTCCAGCATCTCTAGACAACTGGACCCCCAGCCTAGCACACCACAAACAATTATTGCACCAGAACATTGCCCTCTGCTGTCTAGGATTTTATTTATTAAAATGAAATTTCCTAATTTGTTTGGATCTCTTGACCAAGATATTGGAAACAACTTCACCCACCAATTTTATTTAACAACTTGCTGAGTAAATATCACCTCTGAACCCAGTAAAGAAAAAACAAGATCAAGAACATTGGCTACTAAGCATAGTGATGATTTGTCACTAAGCCAAACCATTTGCTCTCTGATTCTGAACAATACGAGTAAAGGTTGATCGAAATAATAGGAAAAAATAATAATAACAGTCATTGCACATTGAAAAATATGATTTTTCATCAACGAAATAGTTAACGCCTACATTAACTTTCTACTAAATCTAATCTAATTCCTAAAAAGCAGTAAAATAGCCACTGGACACTCTAAACAGGAAAAAACAGAAAGCAGCAATAGATGCAAACATGGATCCAACGTTTCATACATCACACGCCATTCCCAACTGCTTCTATACAGAGAAAGCCCTAAATCAAACTCAAGCGCGCTCGCCTCTGATACGCCTGGCAAGCTGAATATCCTTAGGCATGATGGTGACTCTCTTGGCGTGAATGGCGCAGAGATTTGTGTCCTCGAAGAGACCGACGAGGTAGGCCTCAGCGGCCTCCTGGAGAGCGGCGACGGCGGAGCTCTGGAACCGGAGATCGGTCTTGAAGTCCTGCGCGATCTCACGAACGAGTCTCTGGAAAGGAAGCTTCCTGATGAGAAGCTCGGTGCTCTTCTGGTACTTCCTGATCTCACGGAGAGCCACGGTTCCGGGCCTGAACCTGTGGGGCTTCTTCACTCCGCCGGTCGCCGGAGCCGACTTGCGGGCGGCCTTCGTCGCCAGCTGCTTCCTCGGCGCCTTGCCGCCAGTGGACTTGCGAGCGGTTTGCTTGGTGCGAGCCATTGGCGGATCTTAGAACTGTGAATTGGAGAAATGCGAAAGCTAAGGCTTGCAGAGATTGAAATTGGAGGATATGGAGAGCGATGATGAATGGGAAAATGAGGAGGGTATTTATACAGCGTTTTGAAAAAGGGGCGCGAGGAGGACGATGATTGTGGACCGCCGATTAGTTTTGGGCAATCGACGGCTTGGGTGAGTTTGTGGCTTATTTGCGCGTTGCGGATCGATGACGTGGCGATGACTTTTTTCCTTTTGGATGGGCGCGTTTTTTAAATTTGTGGCCGATGCGAGCAATCGTGACCGTTGGAGTTTTCTTGTTGTTAGCATTTGCCGTTGAATCGTTGTTTTAGTGAGCGAGGTGCCGATAGATGACCTGGTGGCGCGGCAACCTGCATTTTTGTTTTCGTTTCGTTTTTCATTTTTTAGCGGGCGGCATAAATTTAAAATTTAAATTTTATTATAATAAAAAAAATTTAAAATAATTATATTTAATTTTTTTATTACATTAAAAAAATTTTACGTAATGTTAAAAACTTAAATTAATAAACTAAATAGATCTTACGTGTCGTTTTAAAAGAAAAAAATCTTTTTCATGAAACAAGAACAGGTAATATAATAACAAGGGTTAAATAAATGACCTTTTTTAAATCTTAAAAACGCTAGAAAGAAAAATTTATGATGAAGGTGACTATTTTACTTTATAAATTGTTATTTTTAATTATTATATTAATTTTTAATAATTAAAAAAATTAATTTAACAGTTAAAATATAATTCATATTTACAGAGTAAAATAACATTTTTCAACCTTTTTTTTTAACCATAAATGTACCCCTATAAAATTCTCTCTTATTTTTGCACATGACGAAAATTTAACAGACTTGTCGCAGATAAACGACTTGTAGTTTAAAGGAGACGACACCAAAGTTAAAGTAGGTATTACATATTATTTACAATTGAACTAAGGCAAAAGTTTTAACAACCGGTCCATGTGTAAAAAGAGGTCCCTCAATTCTCACAAAGGACGATAAATATCTAAATTCAATAATTAAGGTTCCATTCACTTTACCGATTCGAGTTTAGAATTTGAGTTTTGTTACAGTAAAAAATTCTCAAAAATAATCATATCTAACTTTTTTACTACAATAAAAAATTCTCACATAAAATCACATCTCAACTCAAATTACAAACTCGAATCAGCGAGTGAAGGGGCTCTAAATTTATGGAGGTCTTTTTTATTTTTTTTCTTTTCTCATTAGAACTATTTTACAATATAATTTTTTTTTTAGTATGGTATGATATAATACTTTATATTGGAGAATGTACATAATTATAATTTTATATTTTCTGTATTTATCTTATTTGTTTCCTAGTTTAGATTTTCAATCTCTGCAAAGGCCTTGATTTGAGGAAAATTTTTAATTCAAGAGATCACCTAGATTAGGTTAGTTTGACATTTGTATTTTGAAATTCATGTACATATACGTAAGCTTATCAATGAAAAAAGCGTACCATAACTTTCCAAATCCTCTTTACGGTATTAGAACAGTTGAGCTCATGTCCCTCCTCTTTCCTATTCCTACGACTCCTAATGGCCGCTCCAAATCCTTCCCCAACCACAGAAGTCATAGTCCAGAACATCCATGAACCCAATAAACCTCTCATAGCCATCAATATTAACAACACAGTCAAACTCTCCACCACCAATTATCTCTCATGGAAACTCCAATTTCATGCAACGCTCATTGGATACAACCTTGAAGGATTCATTGATGGATCACTCTCATGCCCACCAGCAACCGTTTCCAAAGATGGTGGGTTCGACAAGACAAACTGCTCTTCAGTGCTCTTGTCGGATCGCTCACCGCGCCGATCATTCCTTCTCATCACTCAAGCCAATACATGTCAAGAGGCATGGGCAATTCTCTCCAATACATTTGCAAGACCCTCCAGGAGACATCAAGCAGATAAAGACACAATTGAAGAATGCCACCAAAGGAACACGAGGCATCTCCGATTACATGCAGTTCATCAAGTGTCGTGCTGACGAAGTTGCGGTTTTAGGCAAACCACTTGATCAAGAAGATCTCATCGAGACAGTTACAAATCCATTGCTGACGTCGTCAACAACCGAGATACTCTCATCTCTTTTGATGAACTTCATGAGAAACTCATCAATTATGAGCTATCACTGCAGGAATCACAAACGTCTTCCTCTTCCCTTCCGTATCCGCAAACCCGGTAACCTCTCGACCCAATCAGGGTTCCTGCAACCAAGCTTGGCGTCCTAATCGACCCTCGGGTTCATTCTTTCCCACATATCGCAATATCAGGTCACAATCCTCCGCTCCACGCAGTGATCATCCACTTCAACACCGTACCTTGGCTATTGTCAAGCATGCAATACTCAAGGTCATACTGCCAAACGGTGCCCTAACTTTCACCTGATTGCCACCACGCCATTCACTCAGAATCAACGCCCACCGTCCTGGGCACCGCCTCCACCAGCACCATGGCAGCCTCGTGCACACTTCACTGCCACTACTCCTGCAAACTCACCTGCTTGGCTCATGGATAGCGGAGCATCTCACCATATCACAACCAACTTGAGTAATCTCTCACTTCACAGTCCATATGATGGCTCCGACGATGTTGTGATCGGCGATGGCACGGGTCTTCCAATGACACATACCGGTTCCATCTCTATTTTAACACCCTCTCGCACCCTATCACTAAATAACGTTCTTTACGTCCCTACAATGAAAAAAAAAATTGATTTCCATCTTTCAATTTTGTGTGACTAACCATGTCTCTTCATATTCTTTTCATGTGAAGGATCTTCACACGGGTGCAATCCTTTCGCGGGGGTGAACTAAGGATGGTGTGTATGAGTGGTCATCGTCTTTATCTTCTAAATCTCAATCTTTACTTGCCTTTTCGTGTGTCAAGACCACTTCGCTCAAGTGGCATAATAGGTTAGGACATCCGTCCTCTCACATTCTCAAACATATTATTTCTCGCTTTAATTTGAGTCTATCAAGTCCTTTGCTAATGATTTCTAATTATAATGCTTGTCAATGCAATAAACCACCAAGCACTTGATACCTTTTTAGCCACCAACGGAATCTCTTATCTTACCACTCCACCACATAAACCTGAACACAATGGGTACTCTGAAAGACGTCATTGCCACATAGTTGAAACTGGTCTCTCCCTACTATCTCATGCCTCTCTACCATTCACCTATTGGACCTATGCTCTTGCCACTGCCGTTTACCTCATTAACCGCATGCCCACTCCTACACTCGAACTCTCGTCTCCATATGAACGTCTTTTTGGGACTTTCCTAAGCTACACTAAACTTCATGTCTTTGGATGTTTGTGTTACCCTTGGCTCCGTTCCTACTCTAAACATAAACTAGCTCCACGTTTTGTCCCATATTCCTTTCTAGGCTACTATCTTACTCAAAGTGCTTATCTCTATCTTGATCCGTCCACAAACAAACTCGATGTCTCGTGATGTCAAATTTGTCGAGTCCATATTTCCATTTTCTTCCCTTCCGAGTCCAGTACCTTCTTCTGAGTCTATCACCATCTCTGACTGGCTTCCACCTGCCACCTATCTTCCTCCCACATTATCATCCACAATACCACCTAGCTTGTCTTCTGCACCACCCCTCGCACAACTGCCTTCAAACGAAGATCTGTCATAACCAGTCGATCAGACAGAGGATGAACCCACCGAACCACTTTCAGAAACCCTAAACCCCCCAGTTGACCGTACAACCCCAACCAATTGACCAGACATCCCCGAACAACGAGTCATTATCACTCGTTCTAAACGCAACATTTTCAAACCCATTCAAAAACTAAACCTCAATGCCCAGCTTCATTCTTTAGACTCTCCTGAACCTACAACTGTGACCCAGGCACTCAAAGATCACAAATGGCATTAAGCTATGTCAGAAGAGTATGATGCCTTTGCTCAGAATGGTACATAGGAACTTGTTTTCCAGGACCCAACGCAAAGCATAGTCGGGTATAAATGGATTTTTCGTACTAAACGCCTTCCTGATGGTTATGTTGACAGGTACAAAGCTCGTTTAGTCGTGAAAGGATTTCATCAATATCCAGGTGTTGGCTATCAAGACATCTTTAGTCCTGTCATCAAACCAACAACCATGCACATGGTCCTCAGTCTAGCTGCCAACCGTGGGTGGTCACTATGATAATTAGATGTCAACAATGCCTTTCTTCAATGCCATCTATAAGAGGATGTCTTTATGGTTCAAACTCCAGGTTTCATTGATGGTGATTGCCCCACTCATGTGTGTAAACTACTCAAACCCATTTATGGTTTTAAGCAAGCTCCCCGTGCCTGGTACCATGAACTGCATCAGTATCTCGTCACCTTGGGCTTCTCCAACTCTCATGCAGACACCTCCTTGTTTGTCCTCAACATAAGTGGAACCACAATTTATTTACTTGTTTGTGTTGATGACATAATTATCACAGGCAATAATGATCGGGCCATGCAAACATTCACTGGCTTCCTTGCCAAGCGATTCTCACTCAAGGACCTTGGCCTTCTCTCTTCTTTTTTTTTTTGGAGTTGAAGTCAATCCACACCCTCATGGTTTGCTTTTGTCTCAACGGAGATACATCAACGATCTCTTGACTCGCACCCACATGGCATACGCTAAGCTAGTTCTCACACCGCTAGCAACTACTCCAACTCTAACACTCTACTCAGGTATAGCACTGTCGGATCCTACTAAGTACAGAGCAGTTGCAGGGAGTCTTCAGTATCTATCTCTTACTCGTCCTAACATATCCATTGCGGTCAACAAACTTTCACAGTTCATGCATCGCCCAACGACTAACCATTGGAATGTTGTGAAACAGATATTGCATTATCTTTGTGGAACCTATGATCAGGGTCTTCTTCTACATCGTAAATCCCCATTGTCTCTTCATGCTTTCTCTGACGCATATTGGGCCAACAACAAGGACGACTATACTTCCAGTAGTGCTTACATTGTATATCTTGGGCGCAACCCCATTTCTTGGAGCTCTAAGAAGCAACGCACCGTGGCTCGCTCCTCTACAAAGGCCAAATATCGATCAGTTGTTGCCACTGCTGCAGAATTGAGTTGGGTATGTTCACTTTTAACTGAACTTGAAGTTACTGTTCCTCAAGCTCCAGTCGTCTACTGTGACAATGTGGGTGCCACTCATCTTTGCTCTAACTCAGTCTTTCACTCTCGTATGAAACATGTTGCGTTAGATTATCATTTTATTCGAGATCAAGTTAAAAGCGGTGCTCTCCGAGTAGCTCATGTCTCGTCTAAGGATCAATTAGTTGATGCACTTACAAAACCTTTACCTCGTGATCGATACATTAAACTTCAAATCAAGATTGGACTCTCCTCTGGAGCTCCATCTTGCAGGGGCATATTGGAGAATGTATATAATTGTAATTTTATATTTTCTGTATTTATCTTATTTGTTTCCTAGTTTATATTTTCAATCTCTGTAAAGGCCTTGATTTGAGGAAAATCCTTGATTCAAGAGATCACCTAGATTAGGGAAGTTTGACTTTTGTATTCTGAAATTCATGTATATATACGCAAGCTCATCAATGAAAAAAAGTGTGCCATAACTTTTCCAAATCCTCTAAAATACCATTTTTAATTGTCGATTGTTGTTTAGGTTTCGTTGAACTGCCAATATTTTTTTTTTATTTATTTTTATCAAATGGTTAAAAATTGTACCTAAGTCCATTTGTTAGTTAACAACTATACTCCATCAGTATGGTATTCTTTACATACTTTGTGGTAAAATTTACCTTTCTAATTGGATTTAGTCCCTTGTATTTGGTTGGAAAGAGATGGAAGGAGTGACTGGGAGACCCATTGTTATTAAAAACTTATTAGCACTCTTTAATCTTATATCAAAACGTTAAAAAATAATACTCAAACAAGGTATTTTCTGTGACCCTACTAAAAATAAGAGAAATTTCACTCATCATAACCGGTTGAAATGAGAGATTAACGTAATCGGTTGAATAATTAGTATAACCGGTTAAAGGTGAGTCTTATTATTATTAAAAACTCACTAGCACTTTCTGATCTTATACCAAAATATTAAAAAATTAAGGTCTATTTAGTTCATTGATTTAAATTTTTAATTTGAGTTGAGATGTGATTTTATGTGAAAATTTTATTATTATAGTAAAAAAATTAAATATGATTATTTTTGAAAAATTTTTATTATAATAAAACTCGAATCGATAAAAAAAAAACGACCGTAAATACTCAAACAAATCATCCTTTTGACCGTGAAATTTTGATATAAACGGTTTTTACCAACGTACTTGGAGCAAAAGTACATGCTCCAAAGGGGAGTCAACCAAAAAGCACATATACAATTATCAAATTAATTCCCTTAAACCCCTAATTAAATAAAATCAAACCTATAATCAAATCAAACACCCCCAATCCAAACATGGCGTCTCCTTCCTCTGACCTGCTCCATTTCCACGCGTTTCTGTCTTCTTCGCCAAGGAACTCATTCACCCTCTGACCAATGCGCAGTCAAAAGCCAAACAATTCCTCACATATTTGGCCCATTTCGAACTTTCAAATGAACCAAACATCGAGCGCTTGATCTTCATTATTCAGGATACCAAGAAATCTTTTATCTTTCACTGAAAAAAAAAAAAAAGAAAAAGAAACCCATTGCTAGATCTGAGTTGGTAGGCATGGTACTGCCGCTCCTGAAGCTTGGGACTTTGGCCTTAAAGACTCTGAGCAAACCAGTTGCTAGTAGGCTCAAGAAACAAGCCGGTTTGCATCCCAGATTCCGCCAGTTTATTGTCGACATCGCTCAGGTACTTCATCATATTCCGTCTTCTGATCGCATTTTATCAGCTGGGTATTTTTCTTTTTTCCTTTTTGCGCGTCAATTTTAGATTGTAATTCTGTCGTTCCTAGAGAATTGACCCTAATATGTTTTTGTTGTTGATCGTGATATACAAACTGCACATATACAGATTAGAAAATAGGCAGTTTCCTTTATATTATTGTCAATTTAATTCCCCAACTACGTTATGAATAAATTAGTCTCAAAGTGTGCTTATTGTCTCAATTTGACATTGTTTAGAATTAGCACCTGCACATGTATCGATTCATTTTGCAACATTGTGATTTTGTTGTAAATAGTGTTCAATTTATTTTCCTAACTGTTCTACTGCTAGAATTGTGCTTATAAGTTTCTGGTTTTTCTTCTTGTTATAATTCTCGTAAATAAATATGTGTTCTTCACATTAAACTCACAAATGTTCATTCTTGTTGTTATAGCTACTATAATGCTTTTAAGTTTGGGTTTTCTTCTTGTTATGATTGCTATTTATGTCTTTCATCTTTGACATTAAACTCACAAATGTGTTTCATCTTTCACATTAAATTCATTGTTATTTATTTGAATCAGAAAAACCACCAAATCACCACACAAATGCAAAGACGCATCTATGGCCACGCAACAGATGTTGAAATCCGTCCGTTGAATGAGGAGAAAGCTGTACAGGCTGCTGTAGACCTTATGGGTGAATTATTTGTTTTCTCTGTAAGTAATCTCCTAACTCCTTTGCAGAATTTCTTCAAAATACTTTCCTTTGGCTCTTATGTTTAATTTCGGTTATGCATAGTAAAACCAGGAGCTGAAAAGTGAAAATCGAATAGGCTAACATGAATGCTTAATGGTTCAACATGTTTATCGCATTAGAAATGAGTTCTGTGTACATTCAGTGCATGTTTTCTTTATTATTGTCATTTTTTATTGCTATTCTTTTGATAACTTGTATGCTCAAATTTCTAATATATAGGTTGCAGGAATTGCTCTGATCTTTGAAGTGCAAAGAAGTTCTAGATCAGAAGCCAGAAAGGAGGAAATTCGCAGGAAAGAATTGGAGGTAATATAGCTATGCACCGTTTCATTGTGTTCATAGCTTTCACAAGAAGTATTGTTTTGTTTGGTATCTTTAAGTCCTGGAGCGAGTGGCATTTTCCTTAAGGTCATTGCATTGAGTACAAATAAGTTACAAAAACTAGGAACGCTTATTCTTTTTATCTAACTTGGTTGCCTAGGAAACCAATCAAATTCAAAGCTACAAAATTTTCTGAAAACATAATCCCGTGAAAAATTCTATTGGTTTGACTATAGTTGCTTTTCAACAAATCGACCAAGCAAATAGAGTTCGTAATGATAATTAGATTTAACTTGTTCAATTCTTCGAGAGGTGCCGGTGTAACAAAGCAACACTTCTTGGTCAAAATTGAGAGTGTTTGAGAGAAGTTCATTCTCACATTCCCGCCACTTTTGGTTCTATGCATCATTTATTTCATTCTTAAGATGCATTGCTTTGATTGACATTCAATATATATCCTTACATTTTTCTCTCGTTTTTTTTTTTTTTTTTTTTTTTTTAAAAGGAAAATTGTGGCTTGAAGTAATATGAATATCATATTCTTTATTTATGATCATAGACAAATAAAATGGAAGGTCATAGAGGGAAATATCATAATTGGAAAATGAAGGTATATTATACCACATAACATAATTATTAGACCCGAGATTATTCAAGCTACTTTAACTTGTTCTTGGTGGTGAAACGCCGATGATATTGATTAACAAAACACTGCAACAGCCCATCACTGCATTGCAGTATGTATTTGCTTAAGAGAGCACTAAGTATCAACTTTTCGCTCTTACCTAACGCACAGCTTCTGTTCGTTTGATTTAGACGATGAAGCAAAGAGACGAGGAGTTGTCAAGAGCAGTGGAGAGCCTTAGGCGCAAACTTGAAGAACTAGAAGAGCTCTCAAAGAAAAGAGGTCTTGGTGCTGTTTTCAATTTCAAGCATGCCACTATAGAAGCTGGAAAATCAGCAGAACCAGCCTGATCTAATTGCAAGATTTACGAAACGAATTATAAACTCCGATATTATTTTTGCTCTCTTAATGCAATACTTGCCTCCAAGCCATTCTTTTGACCTAGGGTCATCATTCAGATTGAGTTTATGCTTTTTCTTCCCACCCCACATGTAAATGAATACTATCTACGTTGAGGGTCTGTTTGGATCGCCAGAAAATAAAATGAAAGCAGCTGATATTGTTGAACAAGGTAAACTCAAATGTGGTTCCAAATGGCCAGCCATAGTCTACTTTCTATACGCTTGCACTTTTGTATGAGCACAATAGTGATTACTGAATACTCTATCTCGCATACAGATCACTATTGGCATTTTGCACGCCCTTGCAAAAGGGCTTCAATGGTCTCATGTGTTGCCAAAAGCTTTTTTGGGTTTGTTTGGTCGGGAGAAATGGAAAGGAATCTAGGTTCATTCTCATGTTTGAATAGTTTTTAAAATGAAATGACTTTTCTATTAAATTGGTGAATAATCATTCATTCATTATATGAGAGGAATGTTCATTCTAAGTTATTTTAATTTTATTTTTCATCATTACCCTTAAATATTATAATTATTATATTAATATTTATAATATAATTAATATTATATTATAATAATTTATATTATAATGTAATTATATCTTATAACATATAAATTAATACATTATAATTATATACGTATATTATATCATATTTAATATTATACTAATATCTTATATTACGTATTATACATTGTAATTATATTTATCATTATAAATATAATATAATATACAATATAATTGTGATATTGTAATTAATAATAATTATATTTATCATTATAATATAATATAATATTATATATAGTTGTAATGTTGTAATTAATAATTATAAATATTGGGATAGTAGTATTTTTTTATAAAATAAAATATAATCATATATATTTTATAAATAATAATATTATATTATATTTATGTTATGTTTATATTTATAGTATATGATATAGATTAGATGTGATGTTTTTATTAATAATATGATGGTTATAATAAAAATTAAGATTTTATTATTTTAAATATATAATATTATAATTATAATTAGATATTATATTTTATAATATTATAATTAAGTATTTATATAATTACAATATAAATTTATATTATAATAGATAATAGATAATATACTATATTATATATTACAAGTATAATATGTCATATTATATAATATTATTTTATTTTATAATTATACTATATTTCTAATAATATAATATAGTATAGTTGTAACATTATAATATAAATAATCACCAATATCATTAGTTTATTATATTAATCATTATATATTTATATATTATATAATATGATTATATATAAACAATAAATAATGATTAAACTATAATTCATAATTATAATATAATATATATTAAATAATTATATTAATATAGATTGATATTAGTTTATAATATAAGAGAAATTTTATTAAAATAAAAATATTTACTTCTCATTTTATTATATTTATAAAAATAAAACTAAACAAATAAATCATCTTTTTCTTTTATTATATTTCATTATTATTTTTATTACTATTCATTCTTATTATCATTCTCCTACTACAACTACCCTCTGTGCCGACTCACTTGGAATTGGATTGCGATGGCCATACTGATCTCGATTTATAAAGCATAAAGTGCTGATTTTTTTTCAACAAAGTTCTTTTCGTCGTACTACTTTTTTATGACTATTCTGCAATTTTAGTTTTTTATTTTATTTTATTTTATTTTTGTATACTTTCGTTAAGATTGTTTGAGTGGCTGTGCTGAATGGATTTGCCAAAACCAAAATGGGAGTGGTTCTCTGTGCTTCATTGGAGAACAATAAATTTAATAACAAAAGAATATGTTTAACTGTACTATGATGCTCCACTTGTATCCTTGTGAGCTAAGATTTCCTTATCACTGAAAAAGGAGACTTTTGACTTCCAACTCAGATGTATTGTGCAAATTATTTTTAATAACGTGCTAATATGATAGTGATAATAACAAAAATTTTCTTTTATGTTTCATCAAAATACGAGAATCTAATGAAATTATGTCTTATACTTTCTAATCGGACAAAATCCAATCTGGTATCAAATTTAGTTAAATATAGTTGTGCGAGAAGGCATTGTTACCATTCAGAAAAGAAATAATGGTGCTCCAAATGAGAAAACTCTAGGTGGTAAATATGATCTTTACAGTGTGTTTGGCAGCGTAGAAAAGAGAGAAGAAAAAATATAGAAGTGATTTTGGAGAGAAAAATATAATTTTAAGTTATTTTGTAGAGAGAAAATGAAGAAGGAATGAAAATGAAAATTAGAGCCTACTAATTTTTAATCCTTCTAACTTTGAAAAGAGAAAAAGTTTGATAAATAAATGAGGTGTAAAATAACAATTTTAACATTCATCATTCATCATGTTTTCATCTGTATTGGGGTATTATTATAAACTGTTTTAGATTCGATATTTTTTTTTTTTTACTTTTCTTTCTCTCCTACCAAATAATATGAGAGAAAACCATTTTAATTCCTTCACCTATGTATTTTACATCTCCTTCTTTCCTCTTCTCTATCTATCTTACCAAACATAGCATAATTTTTTTCTCTCATTTTTTTTTTTGATAAACTTTTTTCCATCATTGAGAAATTTAATCTTACTTTTATTTTTTATTAAAAAAAAGCGATTTTTGTCTATGCTAATGGAGGTTTGTTATCTTATAATTAACAATCATGGTGTTCTTTTATGCATGGCCAAAAAATCTTTAATACTATTATTTCTCCATAAAACATGACATAAAAAGTGGGAATGTTGGTTGTGTTTTTTTTTTTTTTTTTGTGGCTAAATACATAGGTGAATTTTGTGTCGTTAGAAAATATAAAGGATAATCTCAAACATTTTTTTTATAACATAAGAATAATTTTTTGCATTTTGATTTTACTCTGCAGACTTTTTTTTTTATTATTATCCTAATTTAGGGTTATTTTTCGTTTTTTTTTAGGAAGAGGACTATTATTGTAGATTTTTAAATTACTAAAAGCTTTGATGAGACAAATATCACTTTAGGAAATTCAGACAATAGCAAAAAAAAAAAAAACAGAGTTTGAACAGTAGCATCAGAGTTGCTTCCCAAAAATCTGATTGGCCATATTTTTTTTATGTATTTTCCCTTAGACCCATGAACAAAAAATTAAAATATTTGGTGTTTAGATTCGAATCATAGTTCGTGATTCGCTACAGTATTTTCTCTCACAAAAAATACACGTAAAGCAAACATAATTCTAATCCATGGTTGAATCTATGAACAAACAGATAGTGATATTGTCCCTTACGGAGGAAAAAAAAAAACAAAGTGATATATATCAAGAGTCTTTTGATTTATAAATTTGAATAAAAATTTAAATTTTTTTGAGAAAAAAATACTCATAATTTTTGAACAGTAATTTAAATTTATGAAGCAAATCCAGAAACTTTTTCTCTCTTTAAATTTGCAATCCACCCCCGTAATGTTTCAAAATTAATTTATCATACTTAGCTACATATTTGACCTTGTTTCTTGCAAAAATTTATAAAATTCAAAACGCAAAGCTGCACAAAATTAAAACCTCAGTGACAACCTAAATTTCGACATATAAGATGCTGATAATCGCCAACAGTAACACTATGTCCTACCACACCTTTTAATTCTCTTCCAACTCAAAGGAGCATCCAGTTGGGAATCTGTTTTTTTTTTTTTTTTTTTTTGGTGCTAAATAGCAGGGAATCTGGTTGATGCTCTTTCACCTTCCTTGCTCTTTATACCTTCCTTGCCCATCAAGTGGGAAATGCTCTTTATACCTTCCTTGCCCATCTCATCTTTCACCTCTCTCTCCCTCACCAAAATGAGTATTGCTATTGTAGCTTTCCACTTACATAGTAAAGACCACTTTTATCTTTCTCCACCGATCAACAATGAGACAATGACTTTTCACTTATTTAGACTCAATAATAAGTCTTCTATTTCTTTAACCCCTCTTTGACACAACCATATTACCAATCAAAAAAAGCTTTTCATAACGTTTTGGAAAAGATCACGGAATGGTGTCTATCAAGTCATAGCTCAAGCTCCTCGAGCTCGGATTTCTTTTCTTGAACGAAACAATAGGCCAGTGTGACATTCTTATGCTGATTAAATATTTATCTTTAAATGTATTATCACTCAAAAATCACTACGAATATAAGTATACAGTGGTTTGATAATTTTTTTTGATGTCGTTGTGAATATCAAAAACGTAAAATAAGCTTTTGATAAATTATGGATTAAATTGTCGTAAAATATATAATGATTAAAATAAAGATGCCCTATTGTTATTTAATAAACAGAATTTTTGAGGTAATTTCACAGATATCTCTAGGTTAGTTTTTGTTTCTAATATTAAAGTCAACATGCATAATTTTATATCAAACACCCTAACCTATTGTTTCTTTACATTAATCTAGAATCATCACTCCAAAATTAATGCCAAACAAGCTCTCGACGTGGTGATCTTAGCTCTTTGAATTGATATAATGTTATCTCAGTAGATAGAATATAGATCTTCCTGCCTTGCTTAGTTAACAAACAAATAACAATTATAGGTACTAGCCAAATAAAAATAAAATAAAAAAAAAAACTAAGAGAGAAAGCAAAATGTAATGGTGGCTCTATTGTCACGCCTATGATCTACACCTTTTAAAAATAATAATAATAATAATAAAACACACACACACACACACCATTTAATCTTGTAGCTGGTAACATTAATGATAAAGTTTCTCCAACACTTTTTGGAATACATATGTTTGCAATTGCCTTTTCGCTCACAGTTAGCAACAATGAGATGAAACCCCAAAGCATCAATTATGCAATATTCAGAGACAATGATCTGATTCATTTCACTAATTTGAGTTTAAAATTTGAGTTTTGTTACAGTAAAAAGCTCTTAGAAACAGTCACATTTAATTTTTTTACTACAGTAAAAAACTCTCACATAAAATTACATCTGAACTCAAATTAAAAACTCAAATCAGCGAACTGAACGGCCCACCGATGGATCTTAAATTTGCTCGAATAACGTATTATGACTTTTTGTTAAACTAAAAAGATGAATTCAATTTTACTTGGTAATGTTATATTGAATGCGGGTTCGTTTAGTTCGTTAATTTGAGTTTTTAATTTGAGTTGAGATGTGATTTTATGTGAGAACTTTTTACTGTAATAAAAAATTAAATGTGATTATTTGTGAGAGCTTTTTACTGTAACAAAACTCAAATTCTAAACTCAAATCAGCAAAATTAATGGGACCACATTATCATCACAAACTTTTAATAAGATTTTTTCACGACACACTTTTGTTGACTTAGACTTTAATTTCATGCGGAGGTCCTAATGCATAGATTCTTTTGAGGCTATACAAAAAAATGAAAAAGTGTACCATAATAAAATAAGGTAAAAGGGTGTACGTACAATTTGCAGTGTCATAATGCTAGCTATTGCGTATTAAAGTTAATAAATTTCAGGAAACAACACTTGTAAAGTCAATGCCTAAATTTTAGGAGAAGAATAAAAGTGTAGAAAGAGATAAAGAAAAGGAATTCATGTTTTCAGAGATTCCGAGAAGAAAAAAAAAAAGTACGTAAATAATATAAGAAAAGGTGCAATCTAATTTCTCCTTAAAAAAATGTGCAATTTAAGTGGGAGTAAAAGGACGTTTAGTTTATGTATTTAAAATTATTTTTATTTTATGTGTATTTTTATTAGAGAAAATATTATAAATAATTATGAATCATAATTTAAAATTATGAATGAATATAGAAAATAAACGTTCCCTAAATGATTTATGTTGAGTTGCGAAACTTAATTATTTATTCTAATAATTTATTATCTTATAGTTTAAATGATAGTTTAGAGATGGTTAATCAGAGAAATAGAGAAAAAATAGTCTTTTTTTAAAGTGAATCTCTATAAATTTGGTGTGTTTATTTTGTATGATTTATTTTTCATCATTTTATTGTTTTGTTTACATAAATGAGAGCTATTAGGTATTAACTAACATGTAGATTTGTCCATGGAAAGAAAGTCATGGAGTTTTTTTATTAATGTTTTCAGTTTTTACGCTCGGGCCAAACCAAAATATAACTCATAACCATCAAATCAATCAAGTTAGGGATGTTTATGGTTTGGTTTGAAGAAAGAATTTTCCAAGCAAACAAAATATATTCTTGTTCACTTTACCAATTCGAGTTTAGAATTTGAGTTTTACTGTAGTAAAAAATTTTTAGAAACAGTCACATCTAACTTTTTTGTTACAGTTAAAAACTTTCACATAAAATCACATTTCAATTTGAATTATAAACTTGAATAAGCGAAGTGAACGGATTTACTTTTGGTCAAATTGAGATTTTTAGAGAACATCAAATGGAATCAAACAATATAGATTCAGTTTGGTTAGTTTGGTAAGATATACTTTTTTTAACGCTCACGACTTCAATGATTTTGAACATTTATAAATATCGAGGCTATTACATAAAATTAGTTATTAAACATTTTTCTTAGATTTTGTTATCACATAAAATAACAATAACCTATTTATAACTTATCCTGTTAGAAAATATAAAAAGATACAAGAATATATATAAATATTTTGATCCTTTTAACTGTCTAAACCCTTTAAAAAAAATACTACTAAACCTAATTAAAAATGAGACTCTTAACTAATTAAATCAAATTAACTATAAATATTTGATGCGTGAAGGCCACTTGAGGTGGTTTGGGCATGTCCAACGTAAACCGTTAGAAGCACCAGTTCGTGCTTAGAAGGACATTCTGATACCTAATACTATGAGAGGGATGAGTGGACCAAGAATTACGTGGACTGAAGTCGTTAGGAAATACATTCTAGATCTAAGCCTTTATGAAAGTTTAATTTCGAACAGAACTGTATGAAAAAGTAAAATTCATATAGCCGACCCTAATTAACTTGAAATTAAGGCTTGTTATTGTTGTTGTTGTTGATCATTTTATGAACATATCTGTTACTAGCGTGAGAGAGCCTAAGGTACGTCCCTGTTTATAACTTTTTTTTCTTTGCTTTACAATTTGCATGCTTTTTCTTTGTTTTATTTTTTTAAAAAAAATATATTTTTATAAAAACAATTATAATTATTTTTCTGGATTATTTCTTTATTAAAATATATAAAATAAGTACGCAAATAATTAAACTTAAACTTTGAGTTGAACTTAAACGTGTATAACATGCTAACAAATGTTTTAATTATTACAAACACGAATAAATATAGTCAACCTAATTAATATTTTCAATTGAAAAATAATATAATGAAAATTTTCAAATAAAAAGTGTAAACTTATTAAAAAGTCATCAAATTCAACAATTCATATTATGACGTGCTGGTTAAAAAAATGCAAAAAACAAATTGCCTTTGCTCCTATATAATATTTATATAGCAGTAAAAAGTACTAAAGATTTACAAGTTGAAAATATTTAAATAGCAAAAAAACAAACAAGAAGCATTGATGCAAAAAAAGGCTCAATTCTATAATGTATATATATATATATATATATATTTTTTTTGTTTACTGTGAAATCATAATAGTACAATATTTAAAAAATAACAAAAACAAAACGAACAAGCAAGTATTAAAGTAAAAACATGGAAGCAAAAGTTAAAAAACAATTTATATATAAGCATGCAAGCGAGTATTTTGAAGAACAAAAAATGAAACACTCATCTCCTCTTTTATATAGTACTAGCTTGAGGGACGAGCCTTAGGCAGGTCCCGTGTTTTTATCTTAATTTTTTTTTATTAATAAGAATAGAGAGAAGAGTAATAATTGATATTAAACATTAATCTCGTTCACTTTGCAGATTCGAGTTTTTAATTTGAGCTGAGATGTGATATTTTTTGAGAGCTTTTCACTGTAGCAGAGAAAGTTAGATGTGACATTTTCTGAGAGTTTTTTACTGTAAAAAATTAAAACTGAAAACTCGAATCGGTGAAATAAACAATACCTTAGATTATGGGTACTTTAGCTTTAAAAATTAATATTAAAGTCTAATTAGTATTAACATATTATTACCAATTAATAAAAATCAATTAGTACTAACATATTATTATCAATGAATAAAAATCCTTTCACAAATCTAATCTTAATATGTTAAAATAATATATTACTCATAGCATTAATATAACAAGTCAAATAATAATCTTAAAATTGAAAAAGCTAAACAAATAAGTTAAAAAAAAAGAAAAGAAAAGAATATGAAATAAAATGAACAAACAAACAAACAAGGTTAACGTATGAGGCCTGGACCGTGTGCTACGAGGTGTGAGGGAATGTATTAGCCATGTGCATAAATTTGACCATTAGATGATGATTTGGACTATTAGAGTCTTATTTATTTTATCGATTCGAGTTTAGAATTTAAGTTTTACTACAGTAAAAAATTTTCAGAGACAGTCACATCTAACATTTTTACTACAGTAAAAATTTATCACATAAAGTCACATCTTAACTCAAATCAACGAACTAAACGGGTCCTAGATTACTTGAGTCTCGTTCACTTCACGGATTCGAGTTTTCAATTTGAGCTAAGATGTGACATTTTCTGATAGTTTTTCACTATAGCAGAAAAAATTAGATGTGACATTTTTCTAAGAATTTTTTACTGTAGAAACTTATAACTGAAAACTCAAATCGGTGAATGAACGAGGCCTTGGTTGAAGTACACCATTTCATTCCCCCTTTCATATAGAGCTTATAGAAAAAGAATTATAGATCAAATCAAAATTTAAGTTTTTATTATAGTATTTTTTTCTTATAAATATTTAAATTTAACCTATTTTGTTATACTATTTTTTCTTACATAAATTTACTTTTTGATTTAAATTTTTAATTTAAATAAACAAAATGTATGAGACTAAGAGGACGTTTACTTTGCTCGATCGAGGTTAAGAGCAAAGTAAACAAAAGTAAAAGGGGAGGTCAAATTCCCAAACTAGCCCCCAGAGGATGAGTAATCGTGACTCATATCTTTAGAAAATCCAAGGATGTATGCCAGTAAATAACGTCAACGTTGAGGGCAACTTGAATTTTATTTTTTATCCCTTTCAGCTTTTTGGCGCGTCCACGTTGCTTTCACACCCAGAGAGAGGCCGTGGCCGAGCCACTGTTGTTAGCCTTTGTGGGAGTGACTATACAGAGACCTCAAACACTAAAAATAAAATAAAGTAAATTAAAGCAAAAACCGGAAAAACAAAAAAATTTTGCGGATTGGAAATTCGGCATCAAACGCTTTGAGGAGTAAGCATCTCTCGCCTTTTTCGATCGAATATTTCACTTTCTTTCTCTCAGTTTCCTCTCACTTTCTCTCGCTTATTAACTCTCCTCTTCCGGACTTGGATTTTCGATCCCAGCTTTACTCCAAACTCTTCTTGCGATTTAGCTTTTTGGGTAATTGCTCATTTTTTGTTTTGTTTTGTTTTGTTTTTGTTTTTGTTTTTGTTTTTTTTTTTTTTTTCACTGGTTGCGATCTGATCATATATTTGTATTTATCGTGAGCGTGCTGGTTGTTTTTGTATTTTTTTTTTTTATTTCTGTTTGGTTTTGGTACAACTTTAGTACCTCCAAAAATTTAAGTATAGTTTTGGTGATTTCGTGCTTGTTTCTGTTCAGTTTGCTCCGATTCATGATTTGGGTTTTGTTTGGATATGCTTAATTCGGGGTGAAATTTTTAGCTTTTTGCTTGTTGGGAATGGTTTAGTCTTTTAGAAGTTTAATGGGTATTCGATGATCTGAGATGGGTTTGGTTTGGTGCGTGAAATTCAGGGTCTATAACAGGATTGAAAAGGTGAGGTTTAGGATGGAGAAGAATTCGAAGAGCAAATGCAAGTCAGTGACGCACAAGCTCTTTAAGGACAAAGCGAAAAACCGTGTGGATGACCTGCAGGCCGTGTTCATGGACCTCCAATACGCGAGGAAGGAGAGCCGCACGATCGACTTGGCGGTCCTCGAAGAGCAAGTCCATCAGATGCTCCGCGAATGGAAAGCCGAGCTCAACGAGCCCTCCCCGGCTTCTTCCTTGCAACAAGTCAGGATATCATATAAAATTTTTATTGCCATTTTCACTACATATCTTGATCCACACGTGTAAATGAATTTATGCTCCGATGTATGTGATAGGTGGTATGAGAATTGTCCTTAAAATGTGTAAATTGAGAGCTAGATTTGGGCTGTGATGTGGTTTTTCTGGTTGTGACTTGTGATCTTTATGGGTTGGTACAGGGTGGTAGTCCCGGATCGTTCTCATCGGACATTTATCGCCTACTGCAGCTCTGTGAGGAGGAAGATGATGCCACTAGTCCATTAGCCGCCCCGAAGCCCGAGCCTACTGATCAAAGTTTTCAAGTTGGAGAAACCATGGTTTTTCCTGAGGTGGGCTTTGTTTCTTGAATTTTTATGTTCCAAATGCTTTTTTGGGTTAATATGAGCTTCCTCTTGTTTTATTTCAGTTGTTGTGATATCTCAGTATTGATTCTCTGTAGTGGTTATCATCTGTTGTTGAAAATAATAACTATGGAAAGATAATGCATGCCCGTGACATTTCCTTGATTCTCCTCAATTAAGAATCTACTATATCAATTGACCTTTCTTGGTCTCATTTATATACCCAGAACCCTTTCTAGTTTGTGCGTGATGTGGGAAACAGCAAACGCCAGCATGCGTATTGACAAACTTCTTTGGGTTAGTTCTTAGATATGGATTCATTGACGGTATCTAGGCTTACCTACAATGTCAACTGAGTTCTCTTCTTCTTCTAGACAAAGTTGAAGTCCATTTAACCTATTGGTTGCTCCATCAAAAGTAAGATAAAAGTTGTAGGAATAATCAATTTAGTGAAGAAGATTGCAATTGGGAAGCGCGCTCACTGTAGAAAAATCTAATTGTGTAGTGTGCATGGCTTGCTCTATAGCCTTGCTAGGTTGAGAAACTGCTCTTTTAGAGTGATTCCCTAGTTTTTGTGTGGAGTATAAGAACATAAAGTACATGCCGTTGAGCATAAGGAGCGGTGACATGAGTGTGCAAGATATGTAACATTCTTGAGGTTCGATGTTTTTCTCTCAAAGCATAGGCTTATATGGAAGGGGATTGAAATAGCGCTTACTAATGTTGTAAATTTGACCCCTGCAACTGTTAACATTCTTTTAATGTGCAGCACATCTTTACATAGCCAAGAATGCTTGTTCATCTTACACGTGCTTGTGCAATATTTAAAAATCTTAATTATTAGAGTCTTCTGTTCTATTTGATAGTTTTATTTTGCACCGATGATAATATGCAGTTGAAAGTGGGCACTTATTGGTGAGTGTGAATTTTTCAGGGGTTTGGCATGAACCAGGTGCAGCAGGAACCTGGCTTCCCTTTGATTGATTGCAAAAACTCCAGCTCAAGAGTTTGCAATGTTTCAGTTAACAATTTGGAAGGAGCTACTCATTTAGACTATCATCCATATGAGTTACATCAAGACTTTGACTGTAACTTCTATACTGGCTTTAACGGTACAGGATTGTCTGAAGAGGATACACTGCCGCATATTTCTAGCTATCTTCCAAGCATATGCCCTCCACCTTCTGCTTTCTTGGGCCCGAAATGTGCACTTTGGGATTGCCCAAGGCCTGCTCAAGGGTTGGACTGGTGTCAAGACTATTGCAGTAGCTTTCATGCTGCTCTTGCATTGAATGAAGGACCACCCGGTATGGGTCCTGTTCTTCGACCTGGTGGCATTGGCTTGAAGGATGCACTGCTTTTTGCTGCTCTTAGTGCAAAGGCACAAGGAAAAGATGTAGGTGTCCCAGAGTGTGAAGGAGCTGCAACTGCAAAATCTCCGTGGAATGCACCTGGTATCATTTGGGTTTTCTTTCACATTGATTTGGGCTTTGGAGTGGCATTTTTTTTTTTTTAAAAAACTTTTTCTGTGAATATGTTGCAAATTTTGGCCTTTTGGGATTCGGTCTGCTTATTTGTTATGTTTTGTTATGCAGAACTCTTTGATCTCTCGGTTCTCGAAGGTGAAACAATTAGAGAGTGGCTCTTTTTTGACAAGCCTCGTAGAGCATTTGAGAGTGGTAACAGAAAGCAGAGGTCATTACCGGATTATAGCGGACGTGGTTGGCATGAGTCGAGGAAGCAAGTGATGAATGAGTTTGGAGGATTGAAGAGATCCTACTATATGGATCCGCAACCCTTGAACCATATTGAGTGGCACCTTTACGAATACGAGATCAACAAGTGTGATGCATGTGCACTATATAGGTTGGAGTTGAAGCTCGTTGATGGGAAGAAAAGTGCCAAGGGGAAAATATCTAATGATTCAGTTGCTGATCTGCAAAAGCAGATGGGGAGACTTTCTGCCGAGTTTCCCTCTCCCGACATCAAGCGCTCTGTCAAGGGTAGAGCCAAAATCAACACGAAGGTTAATGTTGGAGGAAATGTTTATACCACGGCAAGCCGAGTAGCAACAACAAACGGCACATTTGGTTACGGACTGGGTGCACCGTATGATTATGTAGTTGAAAATGTGACTGAGTATTACCTGACGTAAATTAAGAATCCTGCTGGAGTATAGAATGAGCTTCACATTGTTAGGGGGTCGTGGTATAACAGTAGGCAGTGGTGGGGGTCGTGTTATCACTTCTTTAACTCGTCCAGTCTTTCGGTTTTTTGTTTCCTTTGATATATAACCTAAGTCAAGCTCATTTTTTGCTCTGCAAAGATACTGTGAATGGCTTGTTCGCGCATGGAAATACGTTGCGTTACTTGGACACAGAAGTATATCCTAACTTTTGCGACACAGGTATAAAAGTTTATGAAAATGGTGAGCACCCCAAGCCATTAGTGTCACCATAACTGGATAGGATGGTTTCACATTGCCGTTATAATTTATTCCCGACTATTTTGGGGCTTCAAATATTGTATTTAGTGATGTGGGCAGTTTGCAGTCCATAAAATACAATTTCTGCAGTATCAACTGTCTGACTATTTGGTATATATATTGGTATTTTGTACTTAACGGGTTGTGGAAGTACTCTTTGGCCATTTCTCCGTATTGTTTTGTTTTGTTTTTTTTTTTTTCCTCTTCGGTTGACTGCGACAAACGTGCGGAGTCAACAATTAACATAAATGCCTCGAATGAGCGAACAGTGACTTAGCAGGTGGAAATTGGTAAGTCAACATAAATGGTTTGAATAAGCGAAATGCAAACACTGACTTAACGAGTAGAAATATTTCTACCAAAAAAAGAGTTTTTAATTTGTGTTAATATGTGATTTTATATAAATTTTTTTTATTATAATAAAAAAATTAGATGTGATTATTTTTAAAAAATATTAAATATAATAAAATTTAAATTTTAAATTTGAATTAATAAAATAAATATGGGTAGACTTATTTCAAAATCAATTAAATTAAAAATACGTCTAAAAAAGTTTTGATGTAAAATTGGGGGGGGTATAAGTAAAAAATTTTTGTCTAAATCATAAAACGGGACACACAAATATCTTTTTTTGTCAGATTTCTCTTATTTTAAGTTTTTTGTTTTTTTAGTTTAACAAATGTATTTAAACTCACGATTTTAATTTTGTTATAATGTTTTTTTATAAACAATTTAAATTAAAAAATTATTATTAATGATTATCTCACAAAATTTCTGTCAATATATTAGAATTATTAATTTGAATAAGTGAATTAAACGAGTTTTAAATGTTTAAAAATGTTTTTAAAATGTTATAATTTATAATTTTTTAATTAATTAATAAGAAGAATAAATTTGACAAATTGTTTCTAAATTAGGATAATAAAGCGATTTATCAAAATGTGAAGATATCAATTCAAAATTATTAAGGCCTCGTTCACTTCGCAGATTTGAGTTTTTAATTGGAGTTGAGATGTTACATTTTTTGAGAGTTTTTTTTTTTTTTCTGTAGTAGAAAAAGTTAGATGTCACATTTTCTGAGAGCTTTTTACTGTAAAAACTTAAAACTGAAAACTTAAATAGTGACATGAATAGATCTAAGTCCATTTATTCACGATTCGAGTTTTCAGGTTTTATGTTTCTACCAGCAAATGTTCTAAAAAAAATCTCATCTAACTTTTTTTTTATTACAGTAAATTTTTTTTAAAAATATCAACTCTCAACGCAAATTAAAAATTTAATTATAAAAAAAATTTTATACCCCTCAATTTTACATTAAAAACAATGTTATACGTAATTTTTAAGTTAATTGATTTTGAATAAATTCAACATCATATTTATTTATTAATTTAAATTTAAATTAAAAGTTATTATATTTAATATATTTTTAAAAAATAATTACATCTAATTTTTTTATTATAATAATTTTTTTTATATAAAATCACATTAACTCAAATTAAAAATTTAAATTCACAAAAGTGAACCGGAACTAATAAGGTATATAATGACTTACACTAATATGAAATTTTCGAAAAAAAAAAAGAATGGAAAAAGAAAAAGTAAAACGTTAATTCCAGTTTCAGAGCTCGAAACCCTTTCCCAGATCCAACAATGGCGGTCCCGTTCTCTCTCTCTCTCCACACCCCTTTCCTTCCCTTCGGACCTCGCTTCGTCCTCCCCCCCAAAAACGGCGCATTCTTTCCCATTTTGCCCATTGTAAACCTCCGAATTTCCGTCCCCGTCCTCGTCCGTTCTTCTCTGAACGCTGTTCCCGGCACCGAGCAAGAGGTACTCCGGGCGGTGGCGGACTCCAACGAGAACAGCCTTCCGTGCGTGAGGACTTACGAGAACGACTTGGCGAGTCTCACTCTTGTCGGAGCCGTTGATTTCCAGCAGGCTCTGACGGCGGCCGCGGCCGACGGTGGCCAGGCCGCCGACGAGCATATCAAATCGGGAATGCCCGCCATGGTCGTGGAGACCCTTTTTCCGGGCTCTTCGGACCAGCACAGTACCGTCTCAACCCGGTTGGTAAGCTCATTTTTAATGACCATGGAGTTCTCTCTAACACAATGGTTATTCATTTCTGGTAAATTTAATCAAAACAAAGTTTTAAGCTTTACTTTAATGGGACCTTTTGTGGAAATTGACCTATTTTTTGGGGAGGGGGGGGGGGGGGGGGGGGGGGGGAATCTGTTTTGCTCTTTGTTTGCAATGAACCGATAAATTATACTGAAAAGTTTGAATTTTTATTTGACCAAGTTCATAAGGGTCCTGTGGGTTATTAATGATATGAGCAGCTTTGTTAAGTATTTTAATAATCCTGAATTTCTTTGTTTCTTCGGTTGTGGATATGCTAGCTAAAAATTGAATTGTCTCCACAGTTTCTCCCGGCGAGGAAAGTTAAAGAAAAGGCCGGTAAGCTGAGGCTCGGCGAAGATATATTTTCCGGTGCTACATCTAAGAATATACTTGCCATGACTTTTAGACAAGTAGTGCTCCAGCAGCTTTGGAGCTTTGAACTGGTTGTTTTCAGGCCTGGAACAGAAAGAAATATGGAGGATCTTGAAAATCCAAGAGAGGTTTGTGAATTGCCATTTTCTTTGTTGTGCACTTCTCTTATGTAATCAGGTGATCCGCGTCGTTTTCTCGTAAAATGTAATGTCAGAATAATGTCTGTCCTGCAGGTGCAACATGATACTGATGGGTTCAGTTCTCTTATGCATTTCGTATCAGCAGGTCTCTGCATCTTTCACCCTTAGCTCATCAGATGAAAGGGTTATCTCTGTGCTTGCAGAAGCTGTTTGCATCTCTGCTCTTCAGATCACCGAAAGAAGTTTCCTCGATAATTATTTGGGCAAAAGTTCTAGTAGTTTATTTGGTTGGTTACAGAAGCCTAGAAGGATTGTGTCGAAAGATTCTTCAGTTATCATAACCAAATTGTTTGAAGATGAGATAGTTGAGAATGCCAAGAGTCTTCTGGAAGAGTTTAATTCGACAAAGGCTCACTTTAGGCCTTCAAGAAACAGATCAAACTATCATTGGTGGACGCCAACGGCACACTCTAAATTGGAAAAGATTGGTGGTCCTCAGTTCAGCGCTTGGACAAGTGAGTATATTCCTGCTTACATGATACAAATTGATGCTAACCAACTTAAGGATGTAAAGTTGGAAGGGTGGAGAAAATCTTCGGACAATATGTGGGAAGTCCTCTTCACGCACTCCCAAATGGTACTTCACTCTTTTCTTTTGTCTTCACAGGGGGTTTAATTTACTTTTTTTGTTATATCTGTCATTGGTACTTCACACTTTTTAAGGAATGTAGTATAGGAAGTCTCGAGCTTTCACTTATTCTGAAGCTCAATGGGAATGTCTGTGATGGAGAGGTTCCATATCCTTGACTTCCTTCTGGTAAAGCCAGATTTTTGGCAGGCTTTAGTTTTGGGGCTAACTTTGTAGCAAAATATCATAACGTGAAATCGCCTTTCATTAGAAAAATAAAGGAGAGTTGCATAATGGAGTATATTATTCTCTTTATTGTAACCCGGGTTTTTAAATTTTTGCAGGTTGGATTGGCAGATGTAATAGACATGTACTATGAAGATCTATACACGTTGCCCAATAAAGAACTATCTTGTGGCTTCGTTCGAAATTTTACTAATTTGCCCAATAAAAAGGTACTTGGATGCAAATTCCTTTTCTTCTCTTTGCTTCTCTTTCTCTTTGGTAAAGTTGATAGTTAGAGTCTTGATTACCTATAGTTTGAGAATGTATTTTACCAGAAATAAAGAAGCAACCTTCTTTTAGTTGATACGTAGCATTGTTGGTAGCATTGATGGAAGTATCTAATGCACATTTTCTTGCTTGTGCGGAATTTTCTTGGAGGGTAATACGGAGATTTAGGGTCCGTTTGGTTCATACGTTTAAACTAGTGATTCTTGATTTTGGCATTTGAAATTTAGGGTTCGTTTGGTTCTTAGATTCGAATCCCTGATTCAAATCATGATTCATGATCGTTACAGTATTTTTTCTCACAAAAAATACACGTAAATCGAAAATGATTCAAATCACATAATTTGAATCCATAAACCAAACGGACCCTTAAATTTTTTGTGAGAGGAAAATATTGTAGTAGAATCAAAACTATAGGTTTGAACGCATCAAACGAACGAGCCCTTAATACTGACTAAATATTGTTAGATATATTACGTATATAATTATATCCTACTTAACAGTTAACACAACATAAGCACACTCATTCATTTTCGATATTCTGCACCCAAACATGATGGTGAGCCATTAACGTAAAATAACTTCTGCGACAATCATATTGATAAGACTTAATGGAGAGAGAGAGAATCAGTTGTATTTTTTTTTGAATTAGACGGAAATTAAAGTCAGATACAATAAAAGATAGTATTGGGCATTCGAGAGATCCAATTCTAACCAATTCCCTGATATCTCTCCCTTTCCAACTTTTCTCATATACTCACCACAGAAGCTAACCATTTTGTAACAGAAAATCACATTTCCCAAAGTAGCTCACACCCCAGGACGCTGCACTAGATCACACACAATCTAAGGCCCACTCTTGGCACGCCTGCCGTAAGTCACACAGATCGGGAGCTTATCACATATATGAATTCTAGAGTTGCACGGCGATGTCTTTCATATCTTAAACTTTTTGGTATAACTTGAATTTCCCTGTTTTCTTTAGTTTTTCTGCGTTTCTTTTCTGTTTGGGAACTATATTTTGTATTAATTGTTTGTATCAGCAATGGGTTAACACCGTTCCATTATTTCAGAGGAATTCTGTCTTGTTGAAAATGCTGTCTATCACTGTTGCAAGTGGAATTTTTATCATCGCAATTAGTGCCCTGGGTCAACTTTGTGTGCCGCATCTTAAGGTTGGAAAGTACATCCGGGAAAGTCAGTCTCTTTCATCATCAGAAGTTGAAAGTTTACTGCATCAGTCTCTAGACGATGCTGAGGTATGTAATATGTATGCATCTACTAACTTGTAGACGTGAGATTTAATTGAATTTAGAGTACGTTGGTTTAAGCATTTTTAACGTTCATTTGTGGGTATTGGTATTTTCCACTTGACGCCATCCCAACGGAGTAATTATTCCCATAGGATATTCCCATATAACATTTCTTAAGTTCATATCCAGGACTTTATCCGGCTGGATTCTTATATAAGTTGAGCCTTGTGTAATTATTGAGAGTGCAAATATAGGGTCAAATTAATTGAATGTTCTGTTATAGTATATCTTTTTTATTGACGACTTATCAGTTGATTATTTCAAGAAGTATGTGCGAATGAGGTTAGTTCTGCTGGTGAAGAAACAAGAAAGAAAAAGGAAAAGGGAGATATAAGTTTATTCTTTGTTTCATCATTTTTGTTTTGTTTTTTGTTTTCGTTTTCTTAATGTCTCTTCCATAAGATTGTAGCATTTCATATTTATTTGGTTAGTTGGAAGCATTTTGCATCTCAGTCGTCAAAAGGATAAAGGATGCCTTGGGTTGGCCCGGTGATATAACAGGAGAGCGAAGTGTGGGTGTTTGGACTGGCATATTGCCAGAATACTTGAGGTTGGTGGTTCAAAATGATTCTGATAGTGAGGGCATGTCAACAACTACCCCTGCGGAGAGTATTGATGCAGATATTAAGACATCAGCACAGGATATTGCTAGTTATCAGGTAATTAACGTCTTTAAGTTGACTTTACCATACTATTTCTGCAGTCTTTCCTATGCAAATTTGACATAAATAATATGTAAACAATTTAAAATTCCCGGTCCACTGAGTGTACGTCAGTGGACCGGTTTCAAAACTTCATAATCCTCAAAATTTTATTGAAGTTCTTAAAAACCAAAACAATGAAAACGAAATGTCATGAAATATGGGATATTCATTTCTTGAGAAAGATACCTTTCTGCTCAGTGATTTTCATATTGCTCACTTCTTTTTGGTGCAATGTGTATTTGCTTGGGCCAATCATAGGTAGTACTGTCCTTAGACGGGAAGCTAGTTGGATTCCAACCCACAAGTCGCGTGGCTGTTAATCAATGGGCCGGAAATCCCTTGGCAAAGGAGTTATATGGTGGTAGAAATCTTTCTCCTGGTAAGTGTTGGTTCCTTCAGGTACTTTTTTCTTTCACGAGCTTGGATTTTGGTGATGATGCATCTTTTTTGCTCTTTCCCCCCTTTCGGTTTGTTGATGCAGGTTTAATCGAGCCTGGTCTCAATGTCCACCGTCCGGATGGAGGGATTGTCGTCATTGAGTTGTTGATGTCAACAAAGCCAGATGCTTGTTTTGCTTTAGCTAGGCCGAGTCGATGATAATTGTTCAATGGTTGCATAAACATTTGGAGTGAGACAAGGCCAAACTGCATTTGGATGCCCTTATTTTAGGAAACAGAGACAACATTCCCACCTTGGTTGATCTTAAAAGCTGTAGAAGTTTTCTGTATCTTGGTTCTCTCCCCTGAGAAGTTGAGATGAAGCCTGAAGGAACAACTTTGGCTTGGCAAAGAAGAAAGTGTAGTCTGGAGCGTTGGAGGATTGGCTTTTTTTTTTTTTTTTTTTGGTTGCTGTATTTCGTAGAATATACATATTTTTATTTCCTTCGTATTGACATAAATTATGGAACACTTAGGACTCTAGCTCTCCGCATACAGAATTAGTGGTTGGTAATGTATTGTTGATGGTGAGTGATTTAAAGAAACGGATAATTCCAAGAGATGAACTGAGCTCCTTGAGCTCCTCTTTTTTTTTTTTGGTTCCCCAGTTATCATCCTTTCGACGGTGTAATCTTTCACGGTTTTCCTCATGCCCTGTCGTTTATCAAAGCTAATTTTCATTGTGATTTTCCCTAGTTGTCGTTTTCTCCCTTGATTTCTTTTTCTCATTATTTTTTTAACATTTTTTTAAATTTTTTGGGGTTTATTGTTGGAATGCCAATACGAAGAAATTAAATGGAAGATAAAAAATGGCTTTAAGTAAACATGAAAGACCCTAGATTTAACGTGGTCCAACAATAAGTTTACGTCTACGCCCAAAGAGCAGTGAGAAAATTTTCATAATCGTCGGTAATACCACGTCCACTCATAATCCAAAGTCTAATTATACCCCGAGAATTAAAGCAACTTTGGCCTACTTCAAAAGCCTAACAAAAAACTTTGCATTTTAAGCTACGAACGAGGCTCTATATAACCTTATGAGTGACATTTTCCCACCACAAACTCAGACTCTAGGCCAACGTCATTTTCATTAGGTTCGACTATTGCTTATGCAGGAAATAACTCAACACCGTTGTTTGATATAATGTTACGTCGGTGTTTCAGATGATGTTAGAACACTGTCTGAAACACGGCTTAATTAATTAAGATCCGGATTAATTACATTTATTTGCTTGAGTATAATAAAGTGCAGAAAGTAAAGGAACACACAATATGATATCGCAGTTCGGTGCGCACACCTACTCTGCGAGGCCACGCCCAGACAATAAACAGTTCACTATGTTCCAGAAATTACAGACACAGAACAGACTTATTCACTCAAGGACTCCCTCTTAGACAATGACGCTGCTTTGACGAATCTCCACAGTGATTTGTTTAGCGTGCACCACACGTCTTCTAAACTGCACGGTGAACTCCCTTCGACCGGCAGAGCTTCCTACCGAAAGCAACAAATCCCTCTCCCGAAGGACGATCTCAATAGCGCACTAGGCTCACCAAAACTCACAGACTTTTTCTAAAAATATTATATTAAACCTCTCCAGCATTATTAGCTACCATGAAACCTTAAATAAAGCTTCCTGCCTATTCTCTGGTAGCTAATAATGCTGGAGAGGCTGAACATATCTTTTTTTTTTTTTTTTTTTTTTGTAATTCAAACTGAAAACTAAATCTCCTTTTGAATCCACCTTATCCAAATACGATTATCACCTTTTTGGCATTTGCACTTTGAATTTCAAAACCCACTTTAATATGTTTGCTCCACGTCAATGCCCATAAAAAAAATCATTATATATATATACACATATATCGAAGTTTACTTTATCTCCTATCCTTATAAATAGCAATCGGATTATGTCATTAGAAATCAAATCTAAATATGCCTTTGAATTTAAATATCAATCTGCCTTATCTTCTTTTCACAAAGGCTTTATATTTATCTCTTTAAATCTCAACCAATGTCTTATCTTCATTTGACTAAGTATTTATTCTTATCTTTTTAAATCTCAACTTAACAAAATCTGTAACTTTAACTTCAAATCTGATTCTAAATCTTCTTTTTGCAATACAAAATTTTCTTAAATCTATTTTTAAAGTTTTATAAGATTAATAATAAATTATCAACTAATAAAAATACCTAAGTACGAGAAAACAAATAAATGTGGTAGATCGAAAGCTTAAACTACTGGAAAAGATTGCTCAACGCAACTGCCACTCCGTTGACTACTTTCGTGGCTTTTTCAATGCCACGCTTTTAGGGATATTTTGCTCCTGAATTTGTACGATTTTTTATAAATGGCTCGTGAAACTCTAATTTTGATATTTTACTTGCTCAACTTGTAAAACTACTTTAATGTGTGAACTGTCAAACATCACACTGTCAAAGACTCAAAACCATTCAAGTTACAAGTTTTGGGGGGACAAATGTGCAAAACACCCTCGTTTCTTCTTTTTTTTCTTCTTTATTATTATTATTTTTATACGGCACCCTTGCTTTTGGATACGCACCACATTGTCATTGCGAAGTTTAAATATTTATTATCAGCTCCCGTCAATTTCCGTATTTTTTTTTTCTTTTTATCATTATTGCACATTTTGACAAACGAAACAAATTTCCTTTTCTTTTCTACACGTATTTCTTGAGCAATAACGTTGCTTAAATACCCATTCCACGGCCACAAAAGCTGGCACGTCCCTAAGTTTCAAAGGCCTTTTGTATAAGTTACAAAACCCTCCAAAGTGAACACCAAAACTTCCTCAAACCAAACCAAATCTTGTCGTATTTCCAAACATGACCATTGAGCTTCACATAGCCATGTACCCCTGGTTCGCCATGGGCCATCTCACCTCCTTCCTCCACATCTCCAACAAGCTGGCCGAGAGAGGCCACAGAATCTCCTTCTTCATCCCCACCGGGACGGAGCCCAAATTGTCGTCGTTCAATCTCCATCCTCATCTCATCTCCTTCCTCCCCATCGACGTCCCTCACGTCCCCGGCCTCCCTCCCACCGCCGAAACCACAAATGACATCCCCTACGCTCTCTTCTCCCTCCTCATGACCGCCATGGACCTCACAAGACCCGCCATTGAAGCCGCCCTCGCACAACTCAAACCCCATTTCGTCTTCTTCGATTTCACCCACTGGTTGCCGCAATCCGCCCGTCGGATCGGGAATATCAAGACCCTTCTTTACTGCACGATCAGCCCGGCGGCTGTCGGGTATTTGATAAGCCCGGAAAGGGAATTGAAAGAGAAAAGCTTGAAAGAATCCGATTTGTTGGTTCCTCCGAAGAGCTTTCCTTCTTCCTCTTGTATTAGGCTAAGCGCTCACGAGGCTCGCGGGCTTGTAAAGGAGACGGTGAAGGAGCTTGGCGTCGGGATATCGTTCCTCGAACGACAGTTGATCGCGTTAAACGACAGTGACGCAATCGGGTTCAAGACTTCGAGAGAAATGGAAGGAGTTTACTGTGATTACATAGAAAGACAGTTTGCAAAGAAAGTGATTCTTGCGGGGCCAGTTGTTCCGGAACCTCCAAATTCAGCCTTGGAAGAGAAATGGGCTAATTTTCTTGGTAACTTTGGATGCAAGAAAGTGATATTCTGTGCGTTTGGAAGCGAATGCGTTTTGGAAAACGATCAGTTTCAAGAACTAATTCTTGGTCTTGAGCTCACGGGACTGCCTTTTCTTGTAGCGCTAAAACCGCCAAAAGGGTACGAAAAAATCGAGTGCGCTTTGCCTGAAGGGTTTGAAGAAAGGGTGAAAGAGAGAGGAATTGTCCACGGTGGTTGGGTTCAGCAACAGCTGATTTTGCGGCATTCTTCGGTAGGGTGTTTTGTGACGCATTGCGGATCGGGGTCGTTGTTGGAAGGCTTGATGAATGAGTGCCAGTTGGTTCTGGTTCCGAATGTTGGAGACCAGATCGTAAATGCAAGGATGATGAGTGGAGATCTTAGAGTTGGAGTTGAGGTCAAGAGAGGGAATGAGAGTGGGGCGTTTACAAGAGAAGGTGTTTGTAAGGCTGTGAAAGATGCTATGGATGATGAGAGTGAGGTTGGAATGGAGGTGAGGAGGAATCATGAAAAATGGAGAGAGTTTTTGTTAAGCAAAGGGCTTGAGGATTCTTATATCGATGGTTTTGTTGAGAAATTACTTGCAATGATAAGCTCATCATGATCATGATCATCCATAATTCATGAACTCCTATTGTTTTTGTCTTGTTTTTGTTATGTTTGCAGTTCTTTGTTATGATATTAAGATCCACTTCTGCAGAAAGTTGTAAGCTAGTAATTGGCAGCAATTTCCCCTTTTGTACCCACTTTTAGTTTCCTATTGTTTTTAGGATTTTGAAAAGCTACTAGGAAGATTAGGCCGCGCATATAAACTCCTCTGTTTCTTGGTGTTCTTGCAATTTTTTTGTGATGTTAAAATTCTATGTTATGGATCTTTAGGATTTCCCAGTTTTATAATTTTGGATTGAGAAAGTATTTTTCTTGTTACATTAGCTTGAGATTGAACGCGTATGTGTTTAAGATATCATATTAAAAAAAGTATGATAATTCACAAAAAATTAATAAAAATATATGTTATTAAGTCTCGTATCCTTTCGTTTAATGTGTGAAGTTACATTAATCTTAATTTCTTAAATTATTATCGGCCATAATCTTCTGGTCGTAAAAGGATTAAATTCTTTATTATATTTATTCTAATCCATGTTTCTTTCTCTCAATTAGAGATCATGCAAAAAAAAAAAAAAAGATAAGAAAAAGCAATTAAACCTTTACTGGTTCTGTGTTTATCTATTTCAGTTCACTTAGAGACGATGAGAAAAAGTCGTGACAGTTCTCTTTTTATTTTTCCAACACCAAAGAAAGAAAAAAAATCTCTATTATTATTATTATTATTATGCGAAATATATAAATCTAACTGTAATGCAATGATCAATTATGATCAAACGCGGTATTATCTATACAACAAAAGTTGGTAAACAGCATTCTTGATGTCTTTAAGACGACAAAAGTGCTGGTTAGTGTCTCTGTAATACTTCGCTGCTGCAGAAACACCCTCGTCGCCACTACCAGTAACCCTTACTTCTCGTCTGATTACCGAACTATTATTAAACTTATACGAAAAATACAAATAAACCTGCTTGCTTGAATTCTTGTCGTTTAGGTCAACCCCATAAACGGCGTGGCTAGAGCGACTGGCCCTGTCGTCTTCGGCGCTTTCAAAGAGCTCAAACACGGGAACGATGAGGGGTTCACCAACGTCTTTGTCGGCGCAAAGATGTCGCCTCCTACGGAGCTGAATCACGAGCATCGAACAGTCGTCATGGAAGTTGGAAGCCTCGGCGTTGAACCTCAGAGGAGAGTTTTTCCAGGCGTGTGTCTTGTTGCCGAGAGGGTTGGCCAGTTGGGTTTCCTTGGAGGTGATGGAGGCTGGGGTCGTGATCGAAACGACGGCGTAAAACCTCGTCTTGAAGAGCGAGTAAAGGCTTGGTTTGGAACTTAGGCCTTCCAAACACGTCACGTCCACGTCCAAGAAGTGGTAGTGATTCATGATGGTTTAATGGTGAATATTAAACCTTTTGGCTTAAAGAGACTTATGAAAGGTTGACGATGATGATGAGAGTAAAGTGATTTTAGGATTGCAGTAGAATGAGCAAGTGGAGAGAAAATAAGAGAATAATGTTGGTTTAAATAGAATGGAAACAAGGAGGTTTAAGAGGCCCTACTCCCATTAGAATTTTATTTTCGAGTTTTAAGAGGAGTCTGTTGGTGAAGTAGAAGTGTATTAGAATTCAGAAATTCGTAATGTTAATCATTAATATTTAATTATTTCGAAGATTAGAGGTCTTATTAAGATTTGGAGTTGAAGTTGAAGGGAATGAAAGGGGGTTAAGCTTGATTGCAACATTGAGATTTTTATAAGTCCTACTTTGATTACAATTTAATTGTAGAATTTTAGGAGAAGAGTGGAACTGTTTTTTCGAAGTGTATTAGAATTTGAAAAATACTTCGGGACAATTGCAGCAGTTATTATTAAAATGCACAATGCTTATAGTACTAGATTTATCTGCACACACTTACAAGAGTTTCTTTCCACTGGTACATGTGTTATATAAAAGTGCATTAATAAGCGAGTAATTGGGTCTTGGGGAGAGGTCTAAGTAGTGAGTTTGAGTGACTTCTGTCCCCGTGGATGTAGGATCTGTCTTGATCCGTGCCACGTAAAAGATTTGGTGGTTGTGTGCTCGTGTTTTCATCAATTGCTGTTTTTCTTTGTTCTTTATTGTTGGTTTTCGATCAAAAGTCAGAAGAGATTTAAGAACAAGTAAAGTAAAGTACAGAAATCAAAAGAACACACAATATGATATCGCAATTCGGTGTGCACACCTACTATGTAGGGCCACGCCCAGACAATAAACAATTCACTATGTTCCAAAAATTACATACACTAGATGGACTTATTCACTCAAGGACTCCCTCCTAGACAACAATGCCACTGTGACAAATCTCCACAGTGATTTGTTTAGCGTGCATCACACGTCTTCTTAAATGCACGGCGAACTCCCTTTGACTGATATAGCTTCCTCCCGAAAGCAACAAATTCTTCTCCTGAAGAATGATTTCAATAGCGCACTAGGCTCACAAAAACTTACACTCTTTTCTGAAAATATTCTATTAAAACTCCTCATCTCTCTAGTTGAAACCAAAGCTTTTAATAAGATTTCTAAAAGATCACGAGAATCTAATTTAAAATTAAAACACCGATTATCTTATATTTTTCCAAAATCTTCTCCAACATTTCCTCCACAATATCACATTGGCTTCATGTATATATCACCTCACGTCAATGCCAAGTTCCAAAATATATAATATATATATATATTTAAAGATGATGTCTTAGTATATCTCGTAATGACCTAATTGAAATAAACTAATGCATATTTGGATAATACATCTCCTTTTCAATTCCGAATAACTCCTTTAAAATAATAAATTAATCTTCACATTATCTCCTTCTAGAATCCTATTTAAATTCAAATAAATAATGTCTTATCTTTATCTCTTCAAATCTCAACCAATGTCTTATCTTCCTTTGATCAAGCCTTTATCCTTATATCTTCAAATCTCAACTCAACAAAATCTGCAACTTTAACTTCAAATATGATTCGAATTCTTATTCTGCAATCTGAAATCTTTTTGAACCTATTTTTTGAATTTTTACAAGATTGTCAATAAATTGCAAACTAATAAAAATACCTAATAAGTTTTAACACACTTTCTTTGTTTTCATTTTTTTTTCCAGTTTCATAGATTCTAAGTCAATCGCTCGAGTGAAAGGAACTTGAAAGGGCTGAGATTTAACAACAACAGTCCAACCGTTGGGAAAATGAAATGAAAGGAGTTAATTTGGGGGGTTTTTTTGATGATATATATTTGATTAGATTTGTATCCATAGTTATTTAGGAAGATACGCCACGTTATTTTTATTTTTATTTTTTTTTTATGGGTATACCATGTAGTTTCTCTATGTATTCTATTGAAAGTATGTTGGAGGGATTTAAAAAAAAAAAAAAAAAAATTATGAAGTTTATACAGAAAAACAGGGATGTGAAGATATGTGCTTCTGGCTTTTGCATATGTTTTTGGACCTCTACGACTGCTTAATTTTCCTTGTTTCTTTATAAAGCAAGTAAGTTCTTCTGGTTTTTAATTCCTAAATATGTTGTATTTTGATACGTACTACAACACAATCTCTTTAATATTGCATCTTATTTTTTAAAATAGATTTGCTTGTTTTTCTAATATATATTCTCATCTTTCCTTTGCCCTCCTTGCATGAGTACTGGAAGCTTTCTTTTCTAGTAACTATTACTATTTTTATTATTTCAGAAGCAAGGGAAGAAATTTGTTCTTTAATGCAAACTGTTGTTCATAAAATAAGAGGCATTTTTATCTACTTTTGCTACTGCCTGGTACATGAAATAAGAGGCATTTTAATCTACTTTGTACTCACATGGGTCAACGATAAAAGTCCTGGCAAGTACTTGTTTTTGGCTGCGGGTTCATGGACAATGTGACAAGTGAGGGAGGAAACTGCATGGGGTATCAATTTTAGAATAATTTTCCTTCAACTGGTATGATATTATTTGTTACGCGTCAAGCCCTTTAGACTTTGGCTAAAAAAAAAAAAAAAAAGGCTATACCATGTGTTGTAAGACCAAAACTAAACGTTGTCAGACTCAAAGCAGAGTTGTAAAACACAAAAAAGTGTCTGTTCCGAAGCTTCTTCCATTCCCCAACCCACATGGATCAGATGTAAGTAAGTGGAATGCTTTGTACTATATCATTATTTGTATTATTATCGTTATTCCAAGGCTCCTTCCATAACAAAGAAATGGGAACAACACGTTGTGGAGGTGTGGGGGTAATATCGAATTAGAGTCTTGCACTTTTTCCCATATGACTGTATTTTGCTTATCAAATTTATTTGATGCAAAGAAACCATTTATTATTAGAGTCTCCGAAAATGTATATTAGATTTTTTTTTTTGACTTTTGAAACTTTTATGGTAAGTATGAAAATGTAGCCTATCAATACATTTCTCTTTTTAACTGTTATATTCACATTAGGTTCCGTCAAACTTTGCACTTATGTGATTTTGAGTAAATATAATATTTAGATGGTGACTCATACGTTTGGGACTCGCTTTTTAAATTATCGTTAAGAACTGTTGGTTCAACTGTGACACAGTTTGATTTGGGATTGTTCAAGTTAAAAATTTGCAGGGCTCGATTAAACACTATTGTAATCATATAAGGCTGACAATTCGGGTAGAGACACGACGACATGACTCGAAAATCACACGAAATTAACGGGTTTGAGTTTATTATAAATCAGTTTGTGTCATAATCGGGTTGATATGATTAATAAATGAGTTGAGTTAGGGTTTATCTCATAACACGAAGTGACACGAATTGACACGATTACTTATATGTGTCATCTGCAATCAATAATATGTAATATAACATAAAAATTTATATGATATATTAAATACAAATTATGTAAATTTTAATATTTATATGTAAAATTTATTTATTCTTAAAAAAAGGATAAATTGACTAATAAATATAGTAAATTTATCATAATCGTTAATTATTTAATTGAACAATTAAAACAACAGTGTCTATTAATATTAGTTCGCTGATTTGAGTTTTTTATTCGAGTTAAGATGTGATTTTATGTGAGAGCTTTTTACTGTAATAAAAAAATTAGATGTGATTGTTTCTGAGAGCTTTTTACTGTAGCAAAACTTAAAATTTAAATTCAAATCGATAAAATGAACGAGATCTTAAAAATGACAGGACTTACTGTAGAAATTACCAGTTAAAGGAACACACGGTACCCCTTTTTACTTTTTGCCAAAATTATGATGGGTAATGCGTCAATAGTGAATGAATAGATGTGATCCTCTATGTAATAATGGTTTTAATTAGAAGGAAGCGGCCAGACAAAGGTTGAATGAATATACAGGGCGCGGGGTTCCAAGTGGAAGCTTCACATCCATAAATAATTTTCAAGTTTTAGAAGTAAAGAGACCACCAAACTAGAAAGAAAAAAAAAAAAAATCATTTTAATTTTGGAAAGCGAAAGGAAAGCGAAAGCGAAACGACGAGACATTTGGACAAAACCCCTCTCTACCGGCGCCATTCTTGGTCCCATAATAGGTCTCCCTCATGCCCTACACTACAAATCTCTATCAATTCAATCCCAATACAAAACAACAAATTTATCTTCAATTTTCTTTTTTCTTTTTCCTTTTTTTCTCTTAGTGGGATTCTTTTTTTCCTTTTTCTCTTAGTGGGATACTCTCTTCTTCCCATATTTTTCTTCTGTGCTTCGGCTTTGTTTGTTATTAGTTAACCTTTTTTTAATTATTATTTTAACATATATATATATATATATATAGCTATATATGTTCACTCACTAGCTGATAGGTTACTATTTTACTGAAGCTTTGAGATTTTGGGCAACTAATTAATTAGAAATGCATTCTAAATTGAGGGTTATAACTTATAAGAGAGCGAGGCCAATCCCGATGCTAAAAGTTAATACACTTCAATGGTGGTTGTTGGCTTATGATATTTTATTGTTTATTATTAATTATTCTTTTGGTTTTTATCTTATAACTTATTATTTAAGTACCTTGTTATTTATTTTTCAAAGATGATTGCTACTAGACATTTACAATATTAACATTTATGTTTATTGATCATCGTCTTAAGTTTTTTTTGCTTCTATATATATGTTGCGTTTTTGGGATCATAGAAAAAAGCATATATAGATATGTGTATAATTTTTACAAATCAAGTGTAATACTATTAAGTGAAATTTCATTAGCAAGATTACGCCGGACCACTTGTCAGTGGTCCGTTGGATTACCGACTAAAACTAGTTATATTCTCGAATTTATGTAATTGATTGTGTTTGTTTTTAAGGTATATTAAAAGATGTATCGATTTATCGTTTGAAACGAAAGTAGAAAGACACACGGGTTTATAGTGGTTCACTTTATCAAAAAAGAGCTACATCCACTGCTTATTGTATTTTTCTTTGTTCTTCAAAGGTTACAAAAAGACTCTCTCTTTCTCTCTGGGGCTTTGCCCTTTTTATAACTTATAGATTACATATGAGTATTTTTGGATCGGACCGTCACAGGGGGTTCTCTGACTGTTTCTCTCAAGTAGCCTATTATCCTACATGCCTAGACCATATCTCTCAGCACCCTTTAGACTATTCACTCACCCGCTTTGTCCACTATTGTGGTTTTGCAGATCTTTTGTGATTTCTGTTGGTCTGTTCAAGGCGGTTATGGGCAGATAATAATTTCTTGTGCTACTGACTTTCTCCAAACCCAGACGTAACCTAGTGATTTTTCCCTTGTCACCTCAAAGGTCTTTCTTAGGACGTGGACCCATACTTATGTGTTATGCCCCCTGCGCCTACACTATACTTCACAGGGCGTGGCTTTTGTCTCAGCCAACCCCCTCACAGTACCGATCCTGCTTCGAACAAATCATGCAGACCTCGACTGTATATAGGATTGACAGTTGCATGAATCATCCCATATGATCGGCTTTTTCACCAGGTGGCAGAAGGGGAAATGAGCTTTAGGCACCGACAGTTACCCGATGTGGCAGGTTTTGAGCCACGTGAAGCATGGTCATCATTTGACATGTCAACGCATATTTTCCCACACAACAATTACCATGGCTAGGTATTTGCTTAATTTCTGTTGAAAATTGCAGAATTGTGATGGCTCTCCATATACCTTAATTTAATGGAGAATTGATATTCGGCTCCGTCAATTTCAACTCCGCATGACGAGGAATATCCACTTCCACAATTAAATTGGTGGCATAGTCTAAACAGAAAGCCGTGAAAGACTATATATATATATATATATACATGTATATATTTAACCAACACTTCTCGAGGAAGCATAGCATATATATAGGGAATATTTATTTAATATGCGCAATTAAAGGATTGTGTTAAATAAATATTTGCGGTTCAGGGTCGTTGTTGGAAGGGTGGATGAATGAGTGCCAGTTGGTTCTGGTTCCGAATGTTGGAGACCAGATCGTAAATGCAAGGATGATGAGTGGAGATCTTAGAGTTTGGAGTTGAGGTCAAGAGAGGGAATGAGAGTGGGGCGTTTACAAGAGAAGGTGTTTGTAAGGCTTTGAAAGATGCTATGGATGATGAGAGTGAGTTTGGAAAGGAGGTGAGGAGGAATCATGATAAATGGAGAGAGTTTTTGTTGAGCAAAGGGCTTGAGGATTCTTATATCGATGGTTTTGTTGAGAAATTACTTGCAATAATAAGCTCATCATGATCATGATCATCCATAATTCATGAACTCCTATTGTTTTGTCTTGTTTTTGTTATGTTTGCAGTTCTTTGTTATGATATTAAGATCTACTTCTGCAGAAAGTTGTAAGCTAGTAATTGGCAGCAATTTCCCCTTTTGTACCCACTTTCAGTTTCCTATTTTTTTAGGATTTTGAAAAGCTACTAGGAAGATTAGGCCGCGCATATAAACTCCTCTGTTGCTTGGTGTTCTTGCAATTTTTATGTGATATTAAAATTCTGTGTTATGGATCTTTAGGATTTCCCAGTTTAATAATTTTGGATTGAGAAAGTATTTTTCTTGTTAAATTAACTTGAGATTGGACGCGTATGTGTTTATATTAAAGAAAGTATGATAATTCATAAAAGTTTAATAAAAATTTATGTTACTAAGTATCGTATCCCTTCATATATATAATGTGTGAAGCTACATTAATTTTAATTTCTTAAATTATTACCGGCCATAATCTTCTAGTAGTAAAAGGATTAAATTCTTTATTATATTTATTCTAATCCATGTTTCTTTCTCTCAATCAGAGATCAAGCAAAAAAAAAAAAAAAGATAAAAAAAAGTAATTAAACCTTTACTGGTTTTGTGCTTGTCTATTTCAGTTCACTTAGAGACGATGAGAAAAAGTCGTGTTAGTTTTCTTTTTATTTTTCCAACACCAAAGAAAGAAAAAAATTTCTATTATTATTATTATTATTATGGGAAATATATAAATCTAACTGCAATGCAATGATCAATTATGATCAAACGCGGTATTATCTATACAACAAAAGTTGGTAAACAGCATTCTTGATGTCTTTAAGACGACAAAAGTGCTGGTTCGTGTCTCTGTAGTACTTCGCTGCTGTAGAAACACCCTCGTCGCCACTACCAGTAACCCTTACTTCTCGTCTGATTACCGAACTATTATTAAACTTATACGAAAAATACAAATAAACCTGCTTGCTTGAATTCTTGTCGTTTAGGTCAACCCCATAAACGGCGTGGCTAGAGCGACTGGCCCTGTCGTCTTCGGCGCTTTCAAAGAGCTCAAACACGGGAACGATGAGGGGTTCACCAACGTCTTTGTCGGCGCAAAGATGTCGCCTCCTACGGAGCTGAATCACGAGCATCGAACAGTCGTCATGGAAGTTGGAAGCCTCGGCGTTGAACCTCAGAGGAGAGTTTTTCCAGGCGTGTGTCTTGTTGCCGAGAGGGTTAGCCAGTTGGGTTTCCTTGGAGGTGATGGAGGCTGGGGTCGTGATCGAAACGACGGCGTAAAACCTCGTCTTGAAGAGCGAGTAAAGGCTTGGTTTGGAACTTAGGCCTTCCAAACACGTCACGTCCACGTCCAAGAAGTGGTAGTGATTCATGATGGTTTAATGGTGAATATTAAACCTTTTGGCTTAAAGAGACTTATGAAAGGTTGACGATGACGATGAGAGTAAAGTGATTTTAGGATTGCAGTAGAATGAGCAAGTGGAGAGAAAATAAGAGAATAATGTTGGTTTAAATAGAATGGAAACAAGGAGGTTTAAGAGGCCCTACTCCCATTAGAATTTTATTTTCGAGTTTTAAGAGGAGTCTGTTGGTGAAGTAGAAGTGTATTAGAATTCAGAAATTCGTAATGTTAATCATTAATATTTAATTATTTCGAAGATTAGAGGTCTTATTAAGATTTGGAAACAAGGAGGTTTAAGAGGCCCTCATCCGATTAGAATTTTACTTTTCAAATTTTAAGAAGTGTAATAGAATTCAGAAATTCCGAATGTTAATCATTAATATTTAATTATTTCGAAGATAAGATGTCTTATTAAGATTTGGAGTTGAAGTTGAAGGGAATGAAAGGGGGTTAAGTTCGATTGCAACATTGAGATTTTTATAAGTCCTACTTTGATTACAATTTAATTGAAGAATTTCAGGAGAAGAGTGGAACTGTTTTTTCAAAGTGTATTAGAATTTGAAAATAATTCGGGACAATTGCAGCAGTTATTCTTAAAATGCACGATGCTTATAGTACTAGATTTTGTGTCAATTTTTTTAAGGTTGTATTTTATTATTTGTATTTTGAATACCAAGTTTTGTGAGAGTTACTTTCTTACAATATAATTGACACATGATCTTGTTATTTAAGTTAGGAAAGAATGATATTGCTTTTAGGTTAAATTGCGCATAAATTAGGTTTTAAAAAGACCATTTTTCCCAAATAGCAAGAAGCATTACTAAAGGATGAATTTATGTTCCAAACACCGTAAATATCAGGAAAAAAAATCACAAAATACAATTTCAAGGATGTAGGTGTGGATTTAATTTCCAGGAATTAAAAAAATTCTATAAAAAGGTATTGTGTTTGGTGTGTTTTGAATTATAATTATTTGAGAATTTAGACTCTTGAGCTTTCAATTTATCACATAAAATCATATTTTAATTTAAATTAAAAATTTAAATTAATAAATTAAACGGATCCACATAATATATTAACTTAAATCACCGTACTAAACGGACTCATAAATTATTCTAACTAAAATCAGCGGGGGCTGATAGTGATTCGATTAAGGGCAGAGTCGTCAATACGAGTGGGCCAGTGAGGCATCTGGTTTCTCGGGTTGCGTGGGATATTTTTCTTTTTATTATAAAGGTTTGTTCCTTTGTTCGGTCTCCTAAACCTAAAAGGGGCAGATAAACTCGTCTGAGAGGTACATAGAGAGCTTCTGAATCCGATCAGCTTTTCTTTCTCATTCTGCGGAGGAGCCATGGGGAGAGGAAAGTTCAAGAGCAAGCCCACCGGTCACCGCAACTTTTCCACTCCCGAAGAGCTCCGTAAGCCTATCAATTTCCCTTTTCTTCTTAACCTTTTCGCGAAATTCTTAGCTGATCATTTTATTTTAAGCAGTAGAATCAAATATACTTTCTTTGATTTCCTTTTGTTTTTCTTTAAATTAAAGTTTTTCTGCTTTCTCGATCAGTTACCAAAAATTCGTTATTCTTTTTATTTTTATTTATTTATTTTTTTTGAAGAGGAGATTTAGGGCACTGGATTCTAAGTTCTTGATTGACTGTATCATTTTTGGTTATTGAGAGGCTTATAATTAGTAATCTGTGGTTGTGCTGCTTAATTACGTGTTGATTCCGTTTTAATTTGATGAAATAGTCGAATTAAGCGGACTTTGATGATTTGTTCATTTGATAATTCGATTTCTAGATTATGTGAATATTTGGGGTGTGATAGGAAGTCTGATTTGAGGAATCATTTTCCATAAGGAAAGAAAATTTAGGAAGTTATTGCTTTCTTCCACACTTTTTGTTTTCACCTACTTATGAAATATTGCAATATATTAGTTAAAGTAAGAGTTTATGATGTCTGTGGATTTAAATTTTTTTTTTTTAAGCTATGAGTTATAATAAGGATTTCCTATAGTAGAGTTTATGGTGTTTATGAAGATTGCTGATTTTTCAACTCCATGGTCTATTGGCCGGAGTGAGTTACTCCATGGGCATGGTATTTGTTCATGTCTCCAAGAGGGCGAGGTCTAATTTCTAATAGTTAAATAACTTTTTGTGGTATTTTGGAGAGGGTGATTAATGGTAAGGTATTGGTTTTGAGTTTTCCACGTTACGTTGACTTGCCACGAGCATTCGGATAACTTCTTTAGATCAGCTATATTAAGGGTTTGTTAGTTTTTGTTTTTCTTAGTTGTATTGTTGTTGTTGCAAAATATATTTTTCAGAAAACATTGGGAAACTTGTTTAACATGTTTTCATATTCAATTCAGTTTCCCTTCTTTAACAGGAAAACTTTGTTTTAATACAGTAACCATACAGGCCTTCTTTTGTAGTAACCTTTTGTTGATCTTGATCATATCATTGCAGTTGCTGGAACTTCTTCTCGCCCTCGCACTTTTAAAAAGGTCTCTCTTCATAATCATTTTTTAAAAGGTTATAAATATGTACATTCGTACGATTATTATGATTATTATTATTATTGTTATTTAATGTTATTAGCAAGAAGCTGAACATAAAGAGGAAGAAGAGTCTGAGGAAGAATCTGGAGAGGAATCTGAAGAAGAATCCAATGAGGTCAGTATATAACATCCCGACTTCAATCAAGAGAACTATCTCATATTTTTTAACTGTTCTTATGACTTTGACTAATCAATATGGAATCGTTGTGTTGCCATGAACGATATAAGCAGAAACGTAAAGGTATTGAAGGAATTATTGAGATTGAAAATCCTAATTTGGTAAAGCCAAAGACAGTGAAAGCTAGAGATATCGATGTAAGTTTCAAACTCTCCTTCATAAGTTGTTCTCTAGTTGAATTCCATGGAAAGTTGACACTGTTTTATTGTGCAGATTGGCAAAACAACTGAACTTTCAAGGCGTGAAAGGTAATTCTATTCCTTGTCCTTTGTTTGTAATTGTTTTCTTCCTCTTGTCAAGCATAGGTTCTTCTGCCCTATAAAAGATTCATAATAGTTGGATATTGGGAAAAAAAAAAGACACCATAACGTTGCTATTTTATGGTATATGTTTTTGAGTTCAAAATACTAATCTTAGCTACTGTTTATCAGTTACTTTGTTGTCTATAAATTTAATTGAAGTTATTTTTTATTTAGTCTCATTCTTCTCTCGTTCTTTGCAGAGAAGAGCTTGAAAAACAGAGAGCTCATGAGCGATATATGAGACTGCAGGAACAGGGAAAGACTGAACAAGCAAGGAAGGACTTAGGTAATTGACATCGAATAATATATTTTTCAGATTGGGTAAATTAGTCATTTTTGCTAGAGGAGTGAATGTAGGTAAGTATATATTATTTGCTATTAGATTTCGTTAGATTTAGAGGGATGAACGACTTTAAAGAAGTTGCAATTTCTTAAATAATTCTCTGTTATGTACTTGTATATAGAATAAACTTGTTCTGCAGGTTGATGTTCTAGTTGTAATAATTAGCTTAAGTTCAGTGGAGAAAGGCAATTTTGCCACTTGTGATGCATTTTGCCACTTCCCGTTTTCGCATTTCTAATGTTCTGGTCTTGTTGATTTCGCAGAGCGTTTGACCCTCATACGTCAACAAAGGGCAGAGGCTGCTAAAAAGAGAGAAGAAGAAAAGGCTGGTAAGTATCACTACCGCCACTATTTCTATCTTCATTCCATTAAGTTGAACATATGGGAACTGACAATTTTACTTTGTTTCTTTTACAGCCAAAGAACAGAAGAAGGTTGAAGGTCGCAAATGAGCTTGTTGCAGATGTCGAGCAAAACTAGCTGTGGTGCTGCTCTAGGGACAAGAAAATATGTGTTTCGTAAACATATACTAGCTAGTTTTTTTCCCCTTTCTGCTGAGATACTTTGCTAATTGTGTCTACTGATAGTTGACTATATCATTCTAAAACTCAGTTTCATGGTTTAGTTTTCAGTTTCATTTTGTTGCTTTATACCTATATGTCAACCTAGGTGATTTTTCTTTTTCTTATTTTAGTCATTTGAAAAATTGGAAGTTAGCTTTTTCATGTTAAGAAGCATATATTTGTGATGCCCGAGATTTAGATTAATGCTATCATGGTTTAGCTATGTCCGCTCTTTTAATCATTATTGGCGAAAAAAGTCCAACCAACCTGCAATGATCCAAGCTATTTTTGTGCATACATGAACGCATATTTGTGTATCAATAATAATATCAAGAAAAAAAACGTTTTTTATTAGGGTTTTTTTTTTTTTTTTGGGCAGAATCTCCATACAAACGGGTTTGTGATTGTTAAATTTAATTAAAATTATATTATATTGGAATCTGATTGAAATCATGTTAAATTTAAAAAGTATTTAAAATAGATAGATAGTTTTTTTGATAGTTTGTTACTAGTTACATGTGACTACTCTTTTTATAGCTCCCGTCTTATAGTATACGTTAGGTACGAGAGCTTCCTCTCTCTTCTATCTCACTTTTCGGATGTATAGTGTTGAAATTCATGTGTCAAGCATGATATTTCAATACTATACATCTGTTATCCGGTATGGAGTCGACAATCAGTCAAGTATAGCTGTCAAGTTTTTCACTCGATGAACAGGGTTGCGGGGGTAAATATCAAAATAGCTGGCTGTTTTCCTGGTCATCTTTAAAGAGAAAAATTGCGTAATTTATTTTTAAAGTGCATAAATTTAAAATTTTATTTTTTATTTTTAATTAATATTTTTTTATTAGTATAGTTATTTAATTAAAAAGGTTATCAATTAAAATTAAGAAATAGAAATCTTAATCAATCTATTTTAAGGAATATTTGTCTACTTTTCTTAATCAAATACATAACACTTGAATTGTGAGGAAAATTAAAATTCCGATCTAATCATTGATTTAACATCCTCTTTTTTTTTTTTTTTCTTTTCTTTTCTAAAACATCCTCGGTCTATCAGAAATCAGAATGTTGCAAAACTTGTCCTTGTGCAACCAGTAGTATTCTGTTTAAAAGTGGATGGTGTGCTTGGTTGGGTTAAATATCCAATTTTTGTTTTGATGAGTAGCAGGGAGGAAACTGGAAGATACGAGTCGCTTTATTAATTTTTTTAAAAAAATTTCTTAAAATCTAAAACCTAAAACCCGCTAGGAGGCCACGTGGCACTATTAGACACGTGTCAATTTGTAATCGTATATAAGATTAAGCATATAAACGCAGTGGGGTTCATCACAAGACACTCATTTGACCCTGAAGACCCAATTCATTCGAAAGCAAAGGATTTTATATATTCTCAGCAAAGGAAATATGAGTGAGCCCCAAAACCCCGATCTTCCCCAGAAGCAGAACCTTCCTTCTTCTTCAACTTCGTCGTCGTCGTCTCCCAATAAGATACCTAGCGAGGCCAACGGGAGTTTCTCAGGGCAAAAAATCCGCTTCCCGAACCCTCCGGACCCGGCGAATCCTGACCCGGCGACGCTCCGGGAGCAGTGGAGGTTCGCCATCCGGCAGTACAGCCGTTGGTACTCCCACGCCTGGGGCACCGCCATTCTGGCTGGTCTCTCCTTCTTCGCCCTCGGCTGGATCATCAAGGGCTCCAATCCTCTTCCCTCTTTTCGCGGCGACAATCCACCTTCTTCTTCTTCTTCTTCTTCTTCTTCTTCTTCTTCTTCTGGTTCCAATTCCTCCGATGAAGCCAAACGATGACAATTTTCCCTTACTCGGTGAGTTTCTTTTTCCTGTTGTTTTGTAAAATTTTCCTCGAGTTCTGAGCTGGAGTTTGAGAATTGATTAACAGAATAGAGTCGAATTGGATTGATATTAGGGAAATGCTTAGCTTAGGATGTTTGATCCTTAATCGTTCTTTGTGATCAGCATTGCCACGGCTTATGTGAGGAGATTGAAGATGGGGATAGATACACCGCCATCGGTGAAGAAGAAGACGAAGAAGATACGCCGTTGAATCAACAAGTCTCTCGCCTGAACAAAATCCAGCTGCTTTTTGATTTTACTACGTGTTTATGTTATTATAAAAGCTTATACAGAGTTTGTTTGTATATGCGTGTGAGTTACCATGGAAAATGTTCTGAATGTATTTGTTATAAAATCTTCTTCTTTGCTTGAAGAAAGGGGTGATTTGATCACAAGTGTAAATCACCCGTCCCATACAATTTTGGTTAGTTTTTTCTTCTACCACACAAACTTCTAGAGATCTCTGGCTGCGGCGAGTCGTAGCTTAAAATTAGCATATGCCAGAAGTAGCAAATCAACTAGTATGCACAAATTAAGGAAAAAGAAAAACGGCACTAAAGTAACGTTTGTTTTAAGAGTTTTACTTGATTTAAAATTATGATTTTTAATTCTGTTATAGTATTTTTCTTTTTAAAAAAATTAAAATCACGAACTATAAGTTTAAAACCAAATGTTAATTTAAGGAGAAAATAACAGTTTAACAAACTCTGCTGCAAAAGTGTTTCTTTGTCCAACATGCACGATGAAATTCATTTAAATGTCTCTTATAGAGTGTAAAATTGATATTTTGTTTAACATATTAATCAAGTTGGAGAGAAAGTGCCAAAGTGGTGTCTCACTGTTGCATACAGAATAAACAGAGCATAAACATCACTTGCAATGATTTATAGCAAAGTTGATCATTCCACTTGAAAATGTCGGAACTAAAAAACAAACTTACTTCTATAAAAACTGAAATAAACATAATGAGATAGTAAAAAGCTATTACACAGTGGAGCATGAGTTCAAAACGAATGAAAGAAAGAACATGAAACGCTTTCAGAATCCTATCTATCGGCTACAAGATAGACGAGTTTCCAAGTACCCAAAGCAAAATGTTCAAACTACAAGCAGCTAATTCTGTTGACAAAAGCCTTTCCCAGGAATCAGGTCGACCTCTATATAAACATGACCAGAGCATGGTCTTCAAAAATCACATCTTTTAACCTTGTGGATCACAAAATTAAGCAGAGCAACATCCGACTTTCTTCACAGCTGATACATCATCCTTGGTTCCAACATTGATGGTCTGTCCTTTGGGCAAGGCTGCTGGGTCCTCCCCAATATCGAGGGCTTTCCTGCTTACCACGCGATAGATTTGGGTCAAAACTTCTGTGAAGGAATTCTCGACATTCATGGACTCGAGGGCAGATGTCTCCATGAAGAAGGTGTTCTCCTTCTCAGCAAAAGATTTGGCATCTTCAGTCGAAACTGCTCTCAGGTGGCGCAGATCGGCCTTGTTTCCGACGAGCATGATCACAATGTTGGCATCCGTGTGATCCCTAAGCTCCTTGAGCCATCTCTCCACATTCTCAAATGTGACATGACGGGTAACATCATAGACTAATAGAGCGCCAACAGCACCGCGATAGTATGCGCTAGTGATTGCACGATACCTTCAAAGACGAACAATTTATTGAAATGAGATGTTTTTGAAAAACCAGGGATGGGAATTGGAAAATCCCTCCCTCTGTCCCATTCCTGCTTCTGTATAGATCACCACTTCCTTGGTTTCTAAGGTCCTTGGTTGCAGTGAAATTACACATCTCAAATTTTAGGATCATCCCTATATGGAAATATACACGACTCCATGCAAACCCATAAGAAATAATGCAAAACGCTAGTTTACTAACATACAAAAACAAGGCTTAGATGGCCAATGCATAAAATGGAGGCACATTAAGCCTTATAGTAAAAAAAAAAAAAAAAAACCTCACAAATAAAACAATAGAAATAGAACATATGAGCCTTTTTTTAATGGAAAAGAATATGAACTAGCATATAAGGAATAGTGTGTTTTCTATCTCATGTTATTTCTGTCAATCAATTCCTCTTTCTCATCCCATTTTTTATCTGAACAAAAGAAGTTCGGAACTCAGCTGTATATAAGCCAACTACTCTTATCATTAGATTGTCAGATTTGCTAGAAACTTAAGACACAGAATAAAAGGCTAATCTCTCTAAAGAAACAACAAGCTTTCAAAAATTAAATGAACAATTATATTATAACAATTATAAGCTATCAAAAATGAACAATAAGCTAATCAATATTGATTTTTGATATATCACCAACAAGTTCTGCTGTAGAATTCCTAACAAATTTGCAGACTTTTTAAGTCATTGCATAACTATTATTTCCTAACAATGAGCCACAAAGATCAAACCACAAATAAAATTCCAAGTATTATTGTTCTATTATTGCACCACATAAATCAACGATGATCCATTGATAAACTAGACTTGAGAAATCCAATCAGAGCCACCAAAACGCAAATTTCATATTCAATTTGAAGCGATCCGAATTGAATCACAATGATAAATTCAGAAACCGAAATCGGCTAACAATCAAACGGCTCAAATTTCTCAACACACTAACAAATACGGACCAATCGTTATCTGATCCATTTTAAAAACGAAAGAAAGAAAAAAAAAACGAATCTTTGCAATACTCGCATGAATATCACCGTCCAACAAACACGAGAGCACAGATCGAAAATGCAATCTGATCGATCCAAAACAAAAAATAATAATAATAAAGATGAAAAAAGAGGAAGAATCGAACGGATCCGAACCTTTCTTGGCCGGCGGTGTCCCAAATTTGAGCCTTGACGACCTTATCGTCGACTTTAATGCTCCTGGTGGCAAATTCGACTCCGATTGTGGATTTCGATTCGAGGCTGAACTCGTTCCTGGTGAATCTGGACAAGAGGTTCGATTTCCCAACCCCCGAGTCTCCGATCAGCACCACCTTGAACAGATAATCGTAATCATCGTCCGTTCTGTACGCCCCCATGTCTCAGCGCAATCACTGTTTTTTTCCCGAGGGTGTTTGGCGCGGTGGAAAATCAGAGAGAAAATAGACTCCACAAAATCTTCTCTTTATATATTTACTTATTTTTTCTGGCAATAAAAGAAGGCAATTTGGGGTTTAAAATTTAAAGAGCGTAGTTATCATTGGTATTCGTTAAAAAGATGAGAGAAAACGTAAGGAAAGAGAAGAGAGGTGTGAGGAGGAGCTGAGGAAGAAGGCGAGGTGGAAATATGGGGGATTTTCATTTTTTATTTTTTATTTTTTTTTTAAGGTTGGCAAATTATTGGTTTTTTGTTTACAAAGTACAAACAAAACAACTATACGGTCTAAATGTGGTCGCCAGACAAATAAACTTCTCATTTTCACATTGGACTTTTCCATTTAAAAAAAAAAAAAAAGCAATAGACATTATCTAATTAATAAACAATATAAAAATTAACGCGTAAAATCGAAACTTCCAAAGAAAAATAAAATCAAAACTCAAGACATTTCTAATCCTTTTAAATAAGTCTTTCCATTTATTCTCAGCAACTATATATATATATACAGACATTTTCATTTCTTCTATTGTAACAATTCAAAATTCTACATGAATTTTTGAGTGATTTTTATGACTTTGAAACAGAGAATTAAATTGAAAAATCATGCATAAACTTTAATCATGTATAGCATGTGATAAAATAGTATTCTAAAATTTTTGTATTGCTCTTTTATTTTTTTTTCATTTGTATTAAGTTTAATATTGTAACTGAATTTAATTACTTTAATGTCGTAACTGAATTTTCATTTTCTTCTGAAACTCTATAAAATTTTCCTTTTACCAGCTTAATATAAATTCAAAGTTGAGATAACCAGTTTAGAAATGAAATAAACACAAGTTATTAAAAAGAAATTCTCAGTACGCTAACATGCTGATATGTTAAGTTTTTTGTTCATCGGATATGCATAAAAATACATAAAAATTAAAAAGCACACAAATTTAACAGATATAAAAATTTAACCAACTGATACGCTAGACGTACTAGAGAATCTCCCTTTAATTTCATAAAGTAATTAATTTTCATCTACTTAGTATGTAATCCCACAATAATAGCGTTTCACTTGCATCAAGAAAAGACAACGTAGACTACTGCTAAGATTGGTAGTGGCTCTCAATCTTATTTCCTTTTTTCTCTTCCCCCAAATAAGCACAATCCTCAAAGCCCCCACAATATAAGCCGATAATTACCATATCTGGTTTGTTTGTTTCATCCACAGCCACTCAATCTATCAACTACGCATTTCAAGCCAAATAATAATAATAATAATAATAATAATAATAATAATAATAATAATAATAAGATAAAATAAAATAAAATCTATAACTAGCCACAAATATATATATACACACACATATATATATATATTATGATCTCATTCATTTTATCGATTCGAATTTATAATTTAAGTTTTATTACATTAAAAAACTCTTAGAAATAGTCATATTTAATTTTTTTTATTATAATAAAAAGCTCTTACATAAAGTCACATTTCAATTTAAATTAAAAATTCGAATCAACGAACAAACATGCCCTATATATATCTTCTCATATCTCCAATCAGAAAACTTTGTAATTAAGTTCATCTTTTTTATTGCATTTAACTAAACAGATCAAAAGTAGTTAGTCCCCACTACAATGTATGGCCACTGTACTAGTCGTCAAACCAAAATCCCATGCAAAATAACCAACCAATACCCAACTGAAATAATTTTGTCCTGATTTAATATTATTCAAGTGAAATATTGTACAATATATATATATATATATATATTGTTTGGTTGAACGTTGTTCCCTCCAGATTCCAAACACCAATACTACTAATTTCTTTCTTTCTTCGTCTCAAATGAATCTATGATCTATCAAAACGTTTCAAATTGGTCATTCGTTCATATAAGTTGTAGAATTAGATTGTAAAAGGCACAACTTTTTTTCTTAACAATCGTGCACATCTTAACATGTAAAATTAATAACAAAATTAACTCTCATGGAGCGGTACATGGTCCTCACATATATATTTTTTTGTCTTTCGTCAGGATTTTAATATTCGAATGGGTATAAAAATTAATTTAGAACAATTTGACATCTCAGGATTCTTAGACGTACGTTTTAAAACTCGTGTGCCACGCAAAATAAAAATTCATGCATTGCATGGCGTGCCTATGATGAGGCTCTTCCAACAAAGGTTTAAAATTAATGTGGACGCTCCTCTTAAGATAGCCATTTACGTCTTGCTGGGGCTGTGTTCTACATGCTGCTGTTATATGCTTTGATGCATGGTACTTAATTCTCCAGCTCATGATACAATTGCTGAGTGTCTTGCCGTGCAATAAGGATTAAACTGATTAGGCGAGGCGGCTTTCGTAATGGGGTGATCGAGACTGATGCTATCAACCTGGTTAATGCTATCCTTTTCCAGTTTATAGTGCAGCAGAAGCGTCGAATATCATATGACAATTGAGATGCTAGGGGCCATGTTTGGAGTTGGTTTTGTTTTTGTTTTTCACGTTTTCTGAGAAAAAAATAAAAACGGAAGAGAAACGACGTTTGACACAATTAAAGACAAAAAACGGAAATGAAAATGATTTTTTAATTTAGTGTAAAGTAGGAGAGAAATGAAAAACGACTTTTAGTCGTATTTCATTTTTTGTTTCCGTTTTCTCCTCTCTCGAGCACTGAGAAAGAAAGAGACATTAATAAAAAAAAATTATACTGAAAGTAATCTCTTAATAAAACTACTAAATATATTTTTAATAATAATTTCTGTCTGAGATTAAAAATATTTTTATTTCTATTTTCATACAAAAATTAAAATTATTTTAAAACGAATTTCAAACGCACCCGCTGTTTCTTATGCTAATAATAGCTCAGTTTGCTACATTTTCCGTTGAGGGAATCCGGTAGCCCACTGTTTGGTAATTTTGCGTGTTTGTAAGTTCATGATTATGTTTGGTTTGATTGTTTGCCTGACTTTATTAGTCCGTTTTTTTTTTTTAAAAAAAAAAAAAAAAAAAAAAAGATGGAAACGGTTTTTTTTTTTTTTTTCCCTCTCCTGTCATGAAATACCTTGATTAGCGAGCAATGCCCTAAAACTGTGTTATAGCATTTAGCATTGTAGCTTTAAAAAGAAAATTAGAAATTTAAAACTCCCAAAATAATAATTTATTTATTTTTTTTTTATATGAACCCGCAAATCTTCTTTCTAGTCCATACGATATGATGTAAAGAATATAAAAACAAATATCATGAGAAAATTGACGGTGTCAATGCCGTGACGCTTTGTAAAGATCTATCAACATAGGTGAATTTAGTCTTCAACTTTGATGTGCAGCCTATTTCGATTGACAAGTTCATGCATATTCATTTCTAATATTATTTGTTTTTCGTTAAAGTTTGTATATAAAGAATTGTATGAATTAAAATGAAGGAATATCAATTGTGAGGCAGTTAGCTTGTATAAACACACAATACAAAATCTTCTCCAAGGGTGGACAATGCCAAAGTGGTACCATAGGGATGTTATTTTTATTTTTATTATTTATTTATTTATTTTTTGGGACTTGGGTTGTTCTTTTACAATAAAATTTAGAAAAAATTAAAACTCAAGTTACAATTTTATTCAAGTTCACGTTCTTTTAAATTCTAACTTTATTCAACTTTACTCAATTTTATTCAAGTTATAACTTCAACTCAAGTTATAATTCAAATTCAACCTAAAAACTATACTCAAGTCACACTCGAGAGGCCCTTGATATTTGCTAGAGAAGAGAATAATTTGGTAGAAAGCACCCAAGTGACAAATTCAAAGTAAGTCCCTGAAATATCTCTGACTGTATTATTCAGGTTATTAGACCTCTGTGTCGGTGGAAGACTATTAGGTTATCGAGAGTAACCTGCTGTGATATTGAAGATAGTTTGCTATGGTACTGAAGATCCTCTATCACGTTACAAGACATTCTGGTTGCTACCTAGCTACCACAACGTCCCACTCAAATACTAAAGAATTAATAATAATAATACTAATGAACAGAAGTATGATTGTCAACACACCGGACATAGTGAAATGTGTTATTTTTACAAGAATTTAATACGTGCACAAAAGATGAACTGAGGGTAACAACGTATATGATTCACAGATTCAGTCCATTTTCTTTCATGAAACAATTTTAGTACTTTTACTCTTCAAACTTTAGCTCGTAATTTATTTCAGGAAAATTTTCAAAAATACCATAAAGTAACATTATTTAATTTTTGTTATTAGTGTTAAATTTATCTTATGTCACTAATAACCTGTAAGTTATCTTTTAATAACCTACATTTTTTCATAATTGTAGATTATCTTTCGTAATCTGCAAGCGATGAAATAATTTACAGATTATCTTTTATAATCTACAGAGTATCTTACGTAATCTGTAAGTTATCATTTCATATCTTGTAAGTTATTTTCTATAGTAACATTATAATTTTGTATAGTAGCATAATTAATAAAGTTGGAAAAAACAATAATTAAACTTAAAAGTTTCTCAACTTTATCTGCATTAAACTACCCTTATATTTAACAAAATGTGGTGTACAAGGACGTTTCCGTTTAGATTTTAACAATCGATATCAATTGGTAGCTTTCTGCATCACTTATTACGTATGTACACGTCCAAAGCGAGACTTGTCAAAGTTAAATACTTGCTTTAACTTCTCAATATTGTTAAAAGGATAAAATATTTGAGTCTTACATTATATTGTCTAACTACAAATATAATTACAGTCATATAAGAATATTAAATCATCTTATTTAAAATATGTTAAATTTTTAAGATGAAAATACAATACCTTGTACAAATTTTTTTTTTTTTTTTTATCACTTTTCTTCTCATCTCTCCTCAAACTCTAATAAATACAAGGAATATGTGTGCCAAGTTCCCTTCTCAAAACTACCTCGATTCCTTTTGCCCAAAAGGCCTCATCGGACTGTTTAGATGGATTAAGATTGGGCCTAAAACACGGGTAAAATGGCAGGAGAAGGAGGAAAATAGATTTGAGGTGAATTAAAATTAATAGGTTAATAGTTTACATAAGTTAATAAATAGGTTAAATTATTATTTTTGTTCATAACTTGTCTTGTCATGAACTAAAACTTGATAAGTTATATCCATAACTTATCTGTTATGAACCATAACTTAATAAGTTTATCCATAACTTATCTGATTATGAATCATAACTTGACAAGTTATGGCCTATTAATTTTTATAACTAAAAATTAGCCTATATAGTTTTTTAAGTTTTTCATATTGGCATATTTCCTACTATTTTCGTAAAATAGCTTGTACTTGTTCAATGTTTGGACCAAGATAGGTATGCGTCTAATTAAGGATGAATTTGATAAATATTACTTCTCTAGTATTGCTATTCAATTACATCACTTCTGTGAGAAAGTTTAAAAATACCACTTTCAAAGATTAAGAAGACAAATTTGACCCCAATCAGGTGTAATTGATCATTAATTAACTCGAGGTAATCAGTGAGGATTGTTTTTTTTTTTTTTTTTTTTTTCATCAATTTTTGGTTTATAAATAATATTTTGAAAAGTGAAGAAAAGTGTTTCTCATCGCAAAGCTTATTATTATTATTATTATTAGGATTATAATTACTATTATTATTATTATTATTATTATGATTTCATCATCATCATCATCATCATGTCATTATCATCATTATTTAAGTGTTTTCTCCTACTAACTTAACTATATTGCTATAATTTGCTCTTGTTCTTCAATTTACGTATGTACTTTACGATTATTTCGAATTTTATGCTAACAACAAATGTATAATTAGTGTACATGTATTACTATTTATTTTTAGTGTAAAAGATGATTAGTACATGCATTCTTCTGCTTAACTACATTGAAATGTATTCTTATATTTTTTTAAAGCAAGATGAAAAGAACGTTTGAAGAAGAACAACATCTATAGTTAATTCTTAAAAAAGATAACTTTGGTTCAATTCGTATGGACATTTTTTTGAAAGCAGTTATATGGACATTTTTTTGAAAGTATATAACTGTTTGTTTAGTGTTTTCCTTTGATTGTCGCTGTGAAATCGACATCCAATTCGACGCTCTACAATCATATTACTACAGCTGGAAAAGACCAATCGTTGTACGAAGTATTATAACAGTTTGATTTAATAAGCATATTTATCGATTTCTGGTTGCATGAGTTGCAAGTAGAGACTATACTATTAGTGAATACTGTAACAGACTATACTATTCACTAATGCTACTCATGGCAAAAATATCAAATTTTGGATTGGCAAAGAAGGCAAATAAAGCAAACGAAAGTGTGCAATGAGAAGAACTCAAATAACTTTGGCCTCTTGATATAGGCCTTAGTCCACCTCCTACTTTACTTCCTAAGCAATGTGGGACTTTTATCTATTGATTTCTAAAACATTTTTATATAAAAACATTGCAGACGCATATTGGTAATGATCATGTATAATTAAAATTTATATAAAATTTAAAAATAATGTGTTATAAATTATATAAGTTGATACGATTGGAATAAATAATTATTTATTTATCTTAGTTAGTTGAAATGATTAGGTCGATAATTTGAATTTTTTGACCACGAGTTTGAATTATGTATGCATCTTATATGTGTGTGTTTGTATATTAATACATTGTTTTAATTAAGCTTTTATTTTTTCTTTTTGAAAAAGTCTTTCTATAAATATATATATATATATATATATATATATGTGTGTGTGTGTGTGTGTGTGTGTGATATTGTAATTTTATTTGATTATCCAAGTTTAGACCAAATGTTTTTCTGTTTTACCCAACGCATTTATTTTACTCAACACTGTATTTATTTGGGTTGTCAATGTTGCAAAATTTGAACTTTGATGTAATGTTAGTGAATTATGTAGATTGCATTTTGTGTTTTATTAGTTGTATGGTCATTTAATTTTATATTTCTACCATATAGTGATAATGTGCTATAAATGAATGTCTTTTCTGTTTATACCCTTCTATTTTATACTTTTTACTTACTTAATATTTATTTTTTTTTCTCTTAATTAGAGTTTACAAAAATTTTTGTTTCAATTTATGCCCTTCACTTTTTTTGTGTTTTTTTTACTTGTTACTTTTTTTTTTTTTACTTAGAGTTTAAGAAAAAACAGTTTAATTTTTGTTTGCATTTATTTCATTCACCTATTTTACTATTTACTTGCTTGTTATCTACTCTTTTCTCTTACTTAGAGTTTAAGAAAAAATTTTATTTCAATTTATGTCTTTCACCTTTTGTATTTTTTACTTACTTGTTACATATTTTTTTCTCTTACTTAAAGTTTAAAAAAACGCGGGTTAATTTTTGTTTCCATTTACGCCCTTCACTTTTGTACTTTTTACTTGTTATTTGCTCCTTTCACTTATTTAAAGCTTAAGAAAACACAGTTTAATTTGGGTTTTCATTTATGCCCCCCATCTTTTGAACTTTTTACTTACTTATTATCTACTATTTTCTCTTATTTACAGTTTAAGAAAAAGTAGTTTAATTTTTATTTTCATTTATGCCCTTTACTTTGTACTTTTTACTTATTATTTACTCGTTTCTCTTACTTAAGAAAAAGCGGTTAAATTTTTATTTCCATTTATACCCTTCACTATTTATACCTTTTACTTACTTGTTATCTATTATTTTCTCTTATTTAGGACTTAAGAAAAAGAATAGTCAAAATGATAATGTTTGTATTACGTGCTAAAAATGGCTTCCGAATCCACAAGACTTGCCCATCAAAATAGGCAGTGTGGTCTATATGTTATGAAAAATAATGCTACATGAGCTTTTGTTAGAGCATCACTAATGCAATGTTATAATTAATGTACCAATTACAAATTTAATATTTGAGTGCAAAAAAACACTCTTCAATGCAATGCTATTTGTTGTGTCAAATTTTTGATATTCTATACTTTGTAGCAAATTTTGCACCAAGTATAGCATATGAGAAATTTGGTATTTAATTACTATTAGTTGAAATGTTTACTTTTTCTATGTAATCAATGCAACTTTTGCATTTTCTGATTATTTTAAAAATAAAAATTTACTTTTACAACTTCCAAAGCTTAATAATTATAGAAAAAAGTAGATTTAGGATTTCAAATAACATTATGTAGTGGAGCAAAAATAAAAATAACATATCACATTATAGTTTTTGATGCTAAATATACATTGGAGATGGTCTTAATACATCTATTGTTTTCTCTAACTTAAGGCTTAAGAAAAAGATGTCAAATTAAATAATATTTTTTGTATAATGTGATAAAATTATATAAAATGATAATTTTATCATTTGTTTAGAGTAAAATCGTACACAGTTTCATTTTTAATCATAAATTTTAAAATTAATTTTATTCAGTTTCTATTTCAAAGCTTGTTTCTAATGATGTAGGTCCATTTCATTAGAACATTATCATACAGAACAATTACCTTTTTTGTGCTATGTCTTTACAAAACAAATAAAATATTCATCATAATTTATAACATGTTAAAATTATTATACTCGCTCTTTGTAACTTTCTATATCTTTTAAACTATTAATAGAGTATGGTGAATAGTAAGAACTTGTTTGTCTACATCATAAAATTATTTCTCTGTTAAACAATAAAAATGATTGCCAAACTCATACCCTATTGCATCGCACGTGCCTATTTTACTAGTGTTAACTTTAAAGGATCCTTGAATCCAATATGTGAAATGTGAAAGTTTTGAATTATATTGGAAAAAGTTTTACATTGATAACGAATTGAGATTTTCCTAATTGATAGTTTTTGATTGAATTATTAATTAGCCCCTAATTTGTGAATTTAATCTGTGAATACCTCTAAGAGAAAATTTATTTATTTTATTTAACCTTTTTGGGGAGGGAAATTTTTTTCATACTAGCTATTTGAATTTTTAGGTGTGTTCATTTGCACAACTCAAGTCATGAATTTACTTGTATATGTTAAGAAAAACATTGTAACAATAAAGTTAAATTTAAATTTATGTGAGAGAAAATACTATAATAATATGGCTTGAGTCATGAAATGAATGAAGCCTTTAATTACTTGCTTTAAACCAAAAGCAAAATTATATACACACACTCATTCATATTGATTTTTTTTTTTCCTTTTCCGTTTGGATCAAAACTGAATATTGATGCATGCATGTTTTGTTTATACTAACTGAAGTCATATGCTATGCATGTCAGGAGGGTCAAAATTGAATATTAGCGAGCACGTTTTCTTTATACTAGTTGAAGTCACGAGCTATGCACGTCAGGATAATTTTGTAAGT
>JACAGA010000005.1:16025543-16036346 GCA_029231665.1 Morus indica | reverse complement strand
ATATAGTAGTTTTGTTTGATGGACTGGTTGATCCAAGGTGACAGAAATGTCATGGGTTCACGGGAGTGGTGTCTACTATGCTCGCTTAGGAAAATCCCGCTGCGGAGTAATGTAACATAGAACACCAGTTTGTATATTTAGTTTTAAGAAAGAGATGCTACAATCATTATCTTAGTAAAGAACAACATACTGTAATAAGTTAAGACAAGTTTTTGGGGATTAGTTCCATATCCGAATTCTTAAAGTATTAGCAAGACGTACTATTAGTATAACAACACAACATGCTAGGAACATGTTAAGAACCCGATGGTTAAAGTAAAGAAAAAAAAATTCACTTGCGTATTGACGTAACATAAAGAGATGATAGTCTAAAAATAAGTAATGGATTAGACTATAACTCGGCATACTAGTAATGGTATAAGGTTGGCAACCTGCCGTTAGGGCGGGAGGCGTCACAATTTTGGGTGCATTTAGGGTGGAGAAAATTACTTTACTCTATTAGTGAGAACTTTATTTTAGTTGTTGGACTAGTTTTTCAATAATTTAATTTAGAGTATGAACAATTCTGAGTCATGCTCTGTAAATTGTTAATGTGGTCAAATCTATTAAAAAATTAGTCCAATGATTAAAAAAAAAAATTGACTGACAGAGTAAAATAACCGTCTTCACCCTAAATATTTCCACTTTATTAATAGTTCCACCATATTTGAGGGCCAACAAGGAAAGATGACAGAGTGATCCGATAAGATTGAAATATGTAATCCATCCAAATTGATCTCATGGCATGTCAAGTACTGCAAGTGGGTACTGATCATAAGTTGTGTCAAACCCGGGTTTTGTTGTTGTGTTGTTGTAGTTTTTCTTTTTCTTTCCTGTTTTTTCTTTTTTTTTTTCCTTTTTTTTTTCTTTTTATTTTGTAGAGAGTATTATGATAATGTTTCGTGATATTCGTCAAATGACAATATTAATTAGTACATGATAACACCATTTTCTTGTGATCAGCTATGAGGGACAAGATTATACTTGCTGCAGCCAGTAATACTCAAAGTTATAATCGTACTAAAATTTTAGCTCGACATTTAACATATGTGTGTTAGCGGCAAGATATAATTAGTTTTCAGCGGAATATAATTAATAGGTATATCATACATATATATATATATATATATGTTGACGGTGTTACTATTAGAATTCTTCACCAAGTAGTTTGAACATTGTTAGGTTCATTTTTTGGTCGGTGTCACAAAAAATGTTGCAACACTTGTTGTAACACTGATGACAGCAAAAGTATAGATTTGTTTTTCTTTTAATTTAGTTCCAGTAATTGTGAGTACAATAAAATAATAGACAGCATAAAAAACACACGAAAATGGTATCGCAGTTCGGTGCTCACACCTACTCTGCGGGCCCACGCCCAGACAGTGATTAATCCACTAAGTTTAAAAGATTACAAAGGACCGAATGGTTTTACACACTTGACGACTCCCTCCTTGACAATGACGCCGTTGCCTAAAATCTTCTTAAGAAGCTTGATCAGTGAGCACCACTTGACTTGACGGTTTCCTCCCGAAACCAAAGAATTCTTCTCTTAAAGAGCCAACTCAAAAGTGTTCTAATAATTCGTCGCAACACAGCAAATGACGCTTAACATTACATTCTCATTCTGACATGAACAAATGCAAATTTTCTATTTTTAGCCCTGTGTCTGCATAACACATTCTGCCATCAAACCCACTAATTCACCCTGCCTCAAGTCTCTAGATCACCAACATCAATTGTCAACGATAACCACACCCAATAAAGGTAATGTCTCATCCATTAACCACAAAATAAAGCCACCAGCCCTAATGACAGCAAAGAGACCATAATTCCCATGATTTTTTCCTTAGATGAACCGGCCATAATGCTCCAGCGAAGGTCAAGAAAGTAAAATGAGCAGATACCTATTTGAGAATGCATTACAACCAATTTGCCAAAAATAAGCCAACACAAAATGCACTAACAATCTCCCCCTTTGGCTATTTTTGGCAAAACTAACATTACTAACAAAGAGAGCATATTACAAGATAAAATATAAAATCCAACTAAGAGGGGTTAGTTGAATTAAGAGTTCTCCCCCTTTTTTGACAAAATACAGCCAAAGTTAAAAAGAATACTAATAGAATAACTTTTTAGAAGCTATTGTCGCAAAAAGTGTTGTAACACTAGATGGAACACTCGATATAACACTTTCTTGCAAATCACATTCCAATTCATTGATTTCTGTAACTTGCTCCCCCTTGAGTCCTCTATGAGTCTTACTCCCCATAAATATAATATTCCTCCATGCATATTGCTTTTATCATCTATCAAAAGCTTGGAATGACCATTACCACAATACTCAGAGTTAATGTACATGTTTTAAAAGAAGTACAAGCCCTATGACACCTTAAATCAGATTTCTTTACCCAAACATGTCTAGGATATTTATTTTGCACATCAATCTTTGCCTTAGATGTCCTTCTTGAGTTTACGAAATTTGGTGGATTCATGAGCATACCTCTCTTCAAAGCATTCAAATACTTGTAGCATCTTGGTCTTATATGGCCAGTTAAACCATAGTAATAACATATGGGAACAAACATTTTATGTCGTGGGAGTAAGATAATACATTTCTTACTGAGGATAGTCCGAGATTCAGGAGTGCGTGTCTCCTTCACAAACACTGTCTTGGATGTTGAACATTCACCGGTGTAGCCAAGTCCATGACGATCACAACTAGCTTTTCCAATAGAGAGAATATGATCAAGTTTGGTGGTGCCGGAATTCATCATTTTAAGTGACTTTTTAGTGCGCTCCAATTCTACCCTTGTGTCCTGCAACTTTTTCTCATTTTCAGTAGCTTGAAATTCATATTTATCAACAGCTTTCTTTAACACATCATTCTCTTTGACAAGCTCATCGACGCGCTCTCGTAGAGACTTATTTATTTCACACACTTTAACCTATTTGCTAAACATGGTCTTATAGGATTCTTGTATGGCATCAATAGTCAACTCCTCACCATCACTGTTACTCTCAGAATCTGAAAAATCTCCTTCATTTTCACTGTTTGCGGAATCTGTTTTAGCATTTGTTGTAACATTGTCTGTGACACATTTTGTAACACTATCTGCAGAAACGTCCATATCAGCATAAATATTGAAAGCAACATAGTTGCTCACACATTCATCATCTTCCTGACTGCCTTCTGACTCTTCATCACTCCAAGTTACATTAAACGACTTCTTTTTCTTCTTGAGGGTATTGGCGCATTCGAATTGAATATGTCCATATTTGTCGCACTCTCGGCATTGAATACCTTTGTTCTTTGTCTTCAATTCTGTGCTATTTACTACAGATTTACTCTTTTAAATTACTGGAGTTGCCATTTTTTGAATTCTCATTCTTCCTATTGACCTTCTTCATCACCTTGTTGAATTTCTTCGACATCCTTGTTATGGACTAGGCCTAGTTTTCTTCATCATCAGAATCAACTTCGGCTTGAAAGGCAATGCTTTTCTCTTTCTTTCTTTCCTTGTTTTTATTCAGATTCATCTCAAAAGTGCACAAAGAACCCATTAGCTCATTAAGTTTCATTGTTTGGACATCCTTGGCTTCCTCGATAGCTATCACCTTGTAAGTAAACCTCTGTGGAAGAGACCTCAAGGCCTTCCTCACAACCTTCTCCTCTGATATTTTCTCTCCAAGGGCAAATGCCTCATTAGCAATATCACACAATTTTCAATTATACTCAAAAATTGTTTCATCTTCTTGCATTCAAAGATTCTCAAATCTTGTACTAAGGATTTGAAGTTTATAGAGTCTCACGGTAGTCGTACCTTCATGTGCCATTTGCAATGTCTCTCATGCATCATTGGCTGTTTCACACATTGAAATGAGTTTGAATTGGTTCGCATATACCCTGTTGAAGATACCATTCAGCGCTTTAGAATTGTTGTTCGCCAACTTGTCCTCTTCGGTGGACCAAGTAGTTTCGGGCTTCAATATCTCCTTCCTTTCATAATCCTTTATAACTGGATGCTCCCAACTGGTCAAAATAGCCCTCCATGCCTTTTCATCAATAACTTTGACGAACGCCTTCATACGCGCTTTCCAATATGAGTAGTTGGAACCGTCTAGGAAGGGAGGTCGTGAAATTGAACCACATTCTCTAAAAAAATCCATCCTTGACACTACAGACCAAATCCCAAAACCTCACCAAACAAATGATTAGTGAATTGCTCTGATACCAATTGTTAGGTTCGCTTTTGGTCAGTGTCACAAAGTGTGTTGCAGCATTTGTTGTAACACTGATGACAGTAAAAGTGTAGACAGATATGTTTTTCTTTTAATTTAGTTCTAGTGATTGTGACTGCAATAAAATAATAGAAAGCATAAAGAACACACGAAAATGGTATTACAGTTCAGTGCGCACACCTACTCTGCGGGGTCACGCCTAGACAGTGATCAATCCATTAAGTTCAAAAGATTACAAAGGACCGAACGGTCTTAACACTCAACGACTCTCTCCTTAACAATGACGCCGTTGCCTAGAATCTCCTTAGAAACCTTGATCAGGGAGCACCACTCGACTTAACGGTTTGCTCCTGAAACCAAAGAATTCTTCTCTCGAAGAGCCAACTCAAAAGTATTCTAACAATTCATCGCAACACATCAAACGATGCTTAACATTACAATCTCATTCTGACATGAACAAATGCAAATTTTCTATTTTTAGTCCTATGTCTACATAGCACGTTTTGCCATCAAACCCACTAATTCACCCGTCCTCAAGTCTCTAGATCACCAACCATCAATTGTCAATGATAACCACACCCAATAAAAGTAATATTTCATCCATTAATTACAAAATAAAGCCACCAGCCCCAATGACAGTAAAGATAACATAATTTCCATAATTCTTTGATTTGACATATCTGGTTAATTTATTATTGACATATATATAGAAGTTTCTTGAAGATTTAAACCTTGTTGGAATTTGGCTATGAATTACCTTCGCAGTATATGATCTCTTTCGTTGTGTTTCATTAGAAGGAAATTCAACTGCAAACAAGCTTTTGTCACAAGCCATTTATCTTTCTTTAGAGCAGTGGTGATGGTCTTTCTCAGATTTATATTCTTCTCATATCAACAGAGACGTGTCAGATTTCTCGAAATATAAATTTGTCTCTTATTATTATTATTATTATTCACAATTATGTTTTGGTTTTGTATTTAATGTATAAATTGAGTTGGAGGCTTAGAGGGAGGGAGGGGTGCCAACTTAATCGGAATGTTATATGTCCTCCCTAATTCTAATTTGATCTTAATTATCTCCTCTCATCAGCATCTATCAAATACAAATGTATGTGCAGGTGTATGTGTGTGTATATACTTTAGTTCTTTTATTTATAGTGTTCCATTTTTTGTTTTTTTTTTTTGTAGAACTCTTATCTATATTTCTTAATTCATATATTCAGCTATGTTTTCCCCTTCTTCCTTACGTTAATGAATTAGGATCTGTTGGGTCAAACTCAATTATTAATGAAAAGTAACCTGATCCTGTTATGTATAGAAGTTATGTATAAACTAAAGTTACCACTGCATTAAAAGTGATTAAGTTTATGTACAGAGAGTATGCGTGTGTATATATTATTATATATATATATATATATTATATATATATAAAAGGTCTACTTACGGAGAGTATTCTAATGAGTATGCATACGGTAACATAAAATTTAAATGAAGTTTAATTTATGAATTAAAATTATAATTATAATTTTAATTTTTTATGAAAAAAAATATTATAACAAAATTTAAAATTATAATCTTAAATTAGACAAAATTTTAAAACAAACGTCATTTTAAATTTCTCCATTAAGACGCGTGACTTGCTTATGAGCCCTTTGTTTGAAAGTACATCATTCAATAAGGTTCACCTAAAAAAGATGTGTCAGAAATGATTGACAAGTTAGAAATTGAAAAAGAAAAAAAAGAAACCTATATGTGATTGACATAGAAATCTGGAATACAAGTTTTGACTGTGGATGTAAATTGTTTTATTAATAAGTCCATCTCAACTGATCATCGTTGAAAACTATAAGAATATATTTGGAGGTTTTTAATGACTATATGTATGTCTATTTCCTAAATGCATGCACCGAAAAAAATAATAAAGTGGAGTTTTTTTTTTTTTTGGTAGAAAATAAAAAAAAGTGGAGTTTGAAACATGCATTCACAACTAATTAATCTAATCCATATGATCACTAACCCCCTTTCCAGCTTTGAGTTTTCCTTTTTTTTTTTTTTTTTAAAGCAATTACAGATTATTCTGCTTGCAAATGTTACGTTCTTCATTGTATTTATCTAACTTTTCAATTACTCCCTAAATGCTCCTAAATTTTGGATTTATTCTCAATTTACCTTTTAAACTTTTAAAACTCACACTTTGTCTTTTAAATTTTAAATTCTTCCCACTTAATCCATTTTATTAAAACTTCTATCAAAAGTAGATTAAAAAATGAGAGAGTAATACAGTCATGTATATGTGGTCTTTAGATTTGAATTTTTTCTTTGAAAAAAAAACAAATAAAAACTAAATAACTACACTTAACCACTCTTTTTCTGTCTGATTTTAATAAAAATTCTTACAAAATAATTAAAATGAAACTTCTTTAAAATTCAAAAAGAAAAATGAGAGTTTTTAAAGTTCAAGAGACATATTGAAAATGATTCCAAAATTTTGATTCCAAAATTTTGAAAGCCCCTGTGAAATTAACCAAAACTTTTTTTGTTACTCAGTTTTTATTCGTTACTTCGATGGTCATGATCTTATCGCTCAATTCACAGGCTTTCCTTTAATCTTTAAAGTGTTTGTTATTTGTTAAAGTTTCTACTTGCTTTATTTCTATTTTCCCTCAGTTTACAGGCTTCGCTTTAACTCTTAAAGCGTTTGTTATTTATTAAAGCTTTGTACTTGCAGTATTTATAACTTCTAATAGTTCGTACTATTATTCCTCTTACCATTTCTCTTCTATAGATCATTATATTAAAGACTAGAGAAACCGTCTTTTTTTTTTTTTTTTTTTTTTTACTCGTATCCCGTTCTATTTTTAATGCAATTCTACGTCTTAGCTTAGTTATATGTTGTCTAAATCTTGATTGCAACTTAACAAGGAGGCCTAGAAAAAACCATTTCTTGGAAGTTCATGAAATACACAAACTAATTCACTAGAAGATCGTAAGCATACATATTTAAACTTCCTGACATTTAGTTGTGGTCATCACTAGCCGAGAGCTCCAAAAATTATAAGCATTGAGCAACTGTGGCCACTGTGTCCATCACCACTAGGACTTCTTGCCTTCTAATGCTCAAACTACTTATGATCATGAAGATCGTAGTGAGAATCTTTAAGCTTAAACTTTCCGATGTGTAAGATCCTCTACTAGAGGCAAGCACAAAACATACTAGTCAGGAGGAGAACTTATTATGATATAAAGGAAGAAACTCAGAATTTCAGAGAGACAAGAGAACTCTTTAGAAACTCGTAGTATATTGCTTAAGAGAAATGTTTACAAGGTTCGCTCTTGTCTCTGTGATGGAGAGCTTCTCTATTTATAGCTGAAGCTTACAAACTATTACAAGAGATAAGCTTAACCTACTTTACACATGTCGACTTCTTATCTAAAGCTTCTTTATTACAACATAAGATAGGAATCTTATCTAGACTCCTAAGCAGGGACACCTAAGCGTATCATAATTACAAGATAAGAACTACTTTTTTACAAAGTAACTTTTATAAAGTTACTTTTGACTAAGTACATGCCAGCTTGAGGATAGGATCCAACGACTGTTCTGATCAGAAGATAAGTTGAGATTGAACCAATCTGATGATTCAGAGTCCACTGAGCCATATCCATAATAGTACCAGGGTCTCTGTCACTTGTTGGGTGATGAGTTATAGTTTGGGTCCTGGGAATCCTTGAATAGTGTTGGGTCATAGTCTTCTAGATTTTGTGAGTTCTGGAATGATGGAGGTGCCGTGGAGGTTGTTGTGTCTTCATAGTGTTGGGTCATAGTTTTCTACATTTTGTGAGTTCTTGAATGATGGAGGTGCTGTGAAGGTTGTTGTGTCTTCATATGAGTCAAGATTGCTTATTGTGAAGATGTTGTGTGGACCATAAACCTTGATGGGTGGAGCTATTATAGAACCGACACATTTGTGTGAAGCAAACTTTGGCTTGTATCGATTTTCTCTGCACAGACATTTGATGAGGTGGTCTGTGAACTCTTCAAGTGATTTGGGATAGTTAAAACTGATATACGAAGTATACACAATTTTTTGTGTGTGCAGTGTTTGAGTTTTTGAGCTGATCAAATATGACCGATGTAGAAAGAAGATGGTGTGTACTGGTGGCTACTGAAGAGAAGGTCTAGACTTTGTATTTTTGAAGGAGTCTTAAGAGTTCATTTCTCCACCATATGAGTGGAGAGAATATTTCTAAGAGCTGCCACATAGTTGATCCTTCATTGTTGGGGTCAGTGAGCTGTGTGTAGAGTTGCATGAGTAGACAGTTGAGAGTGATCTGGTAGAAAGTTGTTTGGCACCATAAGTACCAAATGTCATCTTCTGTGATTTTATCGAAAGGGTAGAGGTTGTAGATGGCTAGGTATGGTTGTTCTGTATTGTGCAAGAACTTAGCTTAGGGATTCTAGGTTCTGTTACAAACATTGGTTAAATAATAAAAAAAGATGGCTTTTGACGTAGGAGTGGACCTGACTAGACGTTGATGAACTATTTAGACCAGGAGGGAAATGATGGTTTGGTTTTATAGGGACACATAGTGGTGTACTGGTACTGGTAGCCATGAGGATTAGTGGAAAGGTTTTACAGGGGGCGATGACTTAAACTGGATTTGGTAGAGTTACGAAATCAGGTATGAGGTTGTGATGGTCTTTTATATGCTTGACAGAAAAGTAATATCTTGTAAACAAATCTTTAAGTCTGAGTAATTGCGGATCAAGAAGAGTTTTTGTTCTTAAATTCAAGGACCTTAGGAAATGATGAATTATCCATACAAACCTCAAAATTATAACCTCTAAGATAGAAATCAAATTTTTGGATTTCTTACTTTACCACAAGAATCTCTTTGTAGATGGTGTGATAGTGCCTTTTTGATTCTTTAAACAGGCTACTAGCATGTCCGTAGTAGTGTTTCTCGTCCTTATCTTCTTTGATGAGAATGGCTCCCCAATAATGGTCACTTGCGTCTATCTACAGGACTCTTTTCCCTGGGCTTGGAATCTTCAAAGGTAAGGGTGATGGGCCACTTTTTCCAATACTATGATAGTGCTTGCTTGTTATTTTCCCCACTGAGGAAGATTCTTCTTCAATATTTTTGACAGCTGGCTAGTATGTTCAATCACGCATGGAATAAAATCTCTGAGATAATTGACTATTCTCAAGAACTGTTGAATCTGCTTTACAGTAAGGTTCTTATCTGAAAACGTCAATAATTCTCGAGCTACGTGTGGGCCAGGTTGAAACTTTCCTTGAGATATTTGCATCCCCAGGAATTCGACCTGGGTTTGTCTTATCTGGCTTTTTTTTTCCTGAGAGTATGATGTCATGCTGATCCATTATCTAATGGAATTAGGCTAGTAAGACCTTATGGGTCTCTGCTTCTTTTGAGAACAGTGGGTTGTTATTTATGTAGATCAAGGCCCTCTACAAGATGATCTCAAAGACTTGGGCCACTGTTAGTTGGAACAGTGATGAGGTCGTCTTGAGTCCGAATGCTCATTCCAATTGCTGTTTTGGGCCTATCTTTTGGATCAATTCTCAATTGCCAGAATGCTCATGTGAGGTCAAACTTGGAGAGGACCTGGGCCTCCTTCAAATGAGTGAATAGAGAGTTGGTTCTTAGAATAGGGAATTTATCATCTTTTAGGAGCAGGTTAAAAAGCTTGTAGTCGATTACTCACATTTTCTTGCCATGAACCTGTTCTGATCTTTTTTTCTTCATAGAAAGCCTGGCAAGCCCAATTTGATTTTGTGGGCTCGATTAACCCTTGTGTGAGAAGCTGTGCCCATTCTTCTGGAGCTAAGGCTAGATCTGATGGAGTTATTCCTGGGTGAGTTGCCTTAGTTGGGTTGATGTCTTCATTTTTCTTAAAGGACAATTGTATAAAAAACTTCTGATTTTTCCATTAAGAATTGGGGTGCTGGAACTGATCATGGCTGTCAGCATAGCATTTTAGAAGCCTTTTCCTGATCACTTCATAGTCAGTTAGAGCTTTTTTAATGAAGAACATCTTTAGAATGGTTGAGTAAGGCTTGAATTGTCTTTTATACTTCAATCATGTAGGAAGGATTTGAAGATTCTTTGTCTGGCAGTATACGTCCACTCCAACAAGAGGATCTTTCTCTGGTAATGAGCTTCCAATGACTCTTGTCCATATGTTGCATCCAAGGAAGAGCTTGTTGGGATAAGTGTCCTTAAAGCATAAGATGTAATAAGGATATTTTATTATTTGATTAATAAAATAGTTTATTCATAATTTATGTGCATGTATTATTGAATACTTTATGAATATCATTCAAAATTTTGCGATTATTTATGTAACCTTAAGTATTGTATCTAAGTGTTATATACGAAAGGATAATATTTAATGATATTAATCGAAACGATGTTCATAATAATATTAATTAAAATTTCAAAATATGTAATTAAAATATTACTAATACACAGCTCTACATAATCTCATTACCTTCATAA